>JAUELH010080892.1:0-12590 GCA_031471375.1 Hermissenda crassicornis | reverse complement strand
TTCCCCTCCCCATGACGTAAGATTGTTACATAATTGTGCAAAGCAAACTCCAGATACAATTTTTTTTTTTTAAACCATTTTTATTTTCCTCATTCAATTCCCTACACATACATGTATAACATGAGGGGGTTATCATCAAAAAAGGTTCTATATATGTCCCTTTTCTGATCCCTATCCCCTCTTAAAAATGCCTCTGGTCTTTTCGAGTAGTATTTGGAAATTTTCCCCAGTAGTCAAAGAGTTAACTCTTCATGACCGTAGAGGTTTTTCAGTTCAGCCAAAGTCTGTCGCGAGGTGTCCATGTTTTATGATGGGGTTGGTTAGAAAAATGGACATAACTTTTTGCCTATGAAAACTACAGCAAAGTTATTGGTATGTATGTGCTCACAATAGAATTGTGCATCTCACCGTGTTGTTTATTTTATGTTTTGGTTGATGTTGTGAAGGTAAAAAGATAGCAGAAGTAAATGAGTAAATTGAAGGCAAAGAAATTTTACTCAACCTTTTTTTTACTCATCAGACCATAGCAGATCAGTATTGGAAGATACATCAATGGCCACAGTAGAAAAAGTGTTCTTTTATAATCCATAAACAAGTTTATAATCAAAGAGCAGTAATCCAATATGAATGTTTCCCGAAATAAGGCATAAATGATGAGTAATCCAAAGCCAAAATGAACAAAAAATAGAAAAAGCACTGAAACCCAACAACGCACCAAAGGTACCACACATATGCTATACAAGTTGGTTTATAATCTAAACATAGAAGCATCCAAACAGGTCATCACTTTGAGAGCTTTCAGAGTCAGAATAATTCAATTCTTGAGTGAATAGATGCAGTGCCTGCTGTGCAATAAGCCTACAAAGTATGCTTCCAGATGCCATTGTTTTGGGTTATGTAGAAATCAGCTGATCGAGGTAAACAAAGCAGATCGCAGTGACAAAACACACCAAAAAACTTCACAAATCGCGGTTGTCGAGTGAGCAATGTCTATTTATAGCGTTAGTACCGAAAATAGGTCTAATGCTGCAAAAATAAAGCGATGCTGTAAATGTAAAGATAGTCTTTCTGTTGAGCCGAATGAGTCGGCTCGTCGGTCGTTTGTGAACGCTAATGAGCCAACTGGGTCGCTCGCCGGACATTAAGAGTTAAGCTTCAGGATCAGCAAATGGGTCTTCATTAAAAAAAATCTTGCATTTTAATTTGATAGGGTCAATTTTCCTGTCACAATTACCCTAAACTGTACCTTTTTTCAGCAGGTGTCGGCGGTATGATAAATGTTACTTTCAACAATGCTGATGATGCACAAGAGTAAGTATTTCTATTCTATCATTTGACAATATTCCCTTTGGTTACAAATCCTTTTTCAAAATAAAATGGTTGAAGATTTGTCTGCTGAGAATCAAGGGGTTAAAATATTTATTGGTGAACAAAAATACCAGTTGAAAAATGCATTATTTAGATATCTATAAATATAACAATGTATATATAGATTTATTCTTTTGTGATGAAATCCCAGAAAATCAATTTTTTGGATCATTTCCCTGATTGGCGCTTAATATTTTCAGATGTATGAATCAGCTAAATGAATACAGATTCGAAGATGGCTCCCAAATGAAGGTAAAATTATTTCTTCAAATGTGAATTTTGTTCATATTGATGGTCCTTTGGCAAATTCACTCAAACCATAAGGCTGCAGTGCCTCTTAATTGATATTGTTCCCGATTATGTGCAGTCTTTTGTTGAGAACTGTTGTAGTGTATGGGGCCCTGCAGACTAAAATATCTTAACATTTTTTTGGAAAAAAATCATAAGGGCGTGCAGATTCACCTGTAATAGATTTGCAGAAATGGTAGAACAGAACAAATGGACACCACTTCAGGAAGGACGAGGCATTATTTTTCATGGGCTAGCAAAGACAAACTACTATCCCAATGATGACACTACAAAAATGAGGAAAATGTTTGGAAAATTTCTGTAGTCTGCAAGAAGCAATGGTTCCAGCTGGATGGTTTGACTGCAGGGTTTATGACTCACCATCGTCGTGCATTAGTAAACAAAAGCATAATATGCATGCATACATACATGCATACATACATACATACATACATACATACATACATACATACATACATACATACATACATACATACATACATACATGGCGAATAGGAGTATACTAAATCTCTTTGTAAGCCAGTGGGTCCAAAAGGCCCCATGAGTGGCTGATCAAATGAAATTCATGCGGCTGTGAAAAAAACTTGTTTAAAAAATATATTGATGAAAATTTTAAAACAAACACGCCGCATGTCAAAAAATGGTTGAATGAAGCATATCTAGAGTTTCAAGAGTCTATTTAATCATTCAAAGACACAGTGATTGAATATGTACATTGGGCGGGCCTATTGGACCCACGAGTGGCATTAAAGGTTCAGTTCAGAGGTTTGTGCCACAAGACCAAATGTACTGAAGATCAGGTTTGGGCGGCTGATTCGTAAAAAGGGTACTTTAGGGTTGGTCAGCGGGCTGTTGATATCACCTTTTACAGAGAATGTCATATCTAAAAATGAAATCACTTGTTGCTTATTTTTCAGAGAAATCCCCATTTTCCATAGAGCAGGTAATTTTGATCCTTTGTTTGAATTTACAGGTTGAGTTTTATAAAACTCCAAAGAGGCCATCTAGAAGTAATTCTTCAAGCAATAACTCTGGTTTAGCGCAAGAATTTCCTCTAAGGTAAGTTTTTCATTCACGTCAACTGATAGCTTAGCAACTTGGATTGCAAGCAATTCAAATGGGCCACTGGTATGTGTACTGGTCTTCAGTTAACTAAATAAACCCATCTTATTTGATATATGACTAAACCGGACCCCACAGACCCCTTAAACTCCCTGCCACAACGAGACCAAACCACCATATTTAGACTACGAACACAACACATTCCCCTCGACGCACATCTCCATCGCATTAAACCGGAAATACAGCCAATCTGCCAACTTTGTGGACACGCATTCGAAACAACAGAACACATGCGTTTTGAATGCACACCCCTCGAAGACACAATACCCATCAACAAGACCCGACATTGCAAACACCCTCCATGGAGACTAAAAGCAACTCACCAACACTAGCAAATTCTTCACCATGATTTTAGGCCGAAGGGGACACGCCCAACAGCCTGCTGGATTGCAATAACAATAATAATGATAATTTGAAAATGACCTGTATACCTTTTTGAGTCTATAGAGGCAAAAAATATCCAACTTTCATGGGCTAGGGCAAGAACTTTACTGTAAACTGACAATGTAACTATTGAAAATTAGCCATGTTAGTTTGCATCACAATTTTGTAAAATATCTTTCTTTAGGATCATCGTTGGAAGTGATTATGTGGGAGCAATCATTGGAAAACAAGGAAGAACCATTAAGAAAATCACTACAGACAGTAGGGCAAGGTATGTACAGATGAAATAGTCATGATTCCCCCTCCTCCCCCTTTAATTACTATTCATCATGTTGTCATTGTCAACCTCATCACATACTAGAAGAAATACCTTGTTAATACAACTGAGGATTTTTGTCATATTTTTATCTTGTTTTTTTTTAAGGTGGTTTGATCTGAAAATTTGAATTATGACGTAAAACTTTGAAACCAATCAAACTAGGCCAGTGGTTTGTGTGCGTGCACATGTGCATACAATTTAGCTTCCTCAATGTATTTGTGTAATTGGCTAATCTGAAGTTAAAAAGTTTTATGATTTGTTTTGACTGATTTTGATTTTTCAACAGGGTGGATATCCATAGACGAGAAAGTCATATTCCAGACACAGTAAGGTTCATCTTTTATCCTTAGAGAGTAGTGAACAGCTTGTTAAATCACCTTTTTGGCTCTACTGCCGTTTAATCGAATCCCGTCATCTTACTATTCCCCAGACTTTATTACCTGTATTGTGTCGATATAATCAATAATTCAAGATAAAATTTTAACACATGATGAAAAGGGCATTAAACCTTGGAACCCAGATCTCCCTGGGCTCTTGAACAGTCAATGTCTCTTATTTCAACAGATGTTTTAAGGGTGTGCTGCCTATAAATATAACATCGTCTATTCTTCCTAGGTCTTGTGTAGACATTGAAATCACCCACTCTGATTCAAATTTGGATGGATTAGCTTGTCTGTCAAGCCTTCGGGAGTGGCCGTGGCATCTCCTTGGCCTTGCAGATCTAGTTTTTGATTAAATAATTTCATAATTGTAGTCAATCACAATGTCATCACTACTAGTTCCTATTTTGCTACCATTGTAATCAGAAGTTGAGATTACACATCGATCCCTTATTTCGCTAGGTTTGAGGGAGCCTCTGGTAGGGTCTACTTGTTCCCACTTAATTAATCCTGTCATCTTTCTATTTCCCAGTGCTCTATGACCTATAATGTGTCTGTACTTTCTTTCAACAAAGCAAAACTATTTTGGCAGAAACATTTGGAAAAACATTGGTTCTAGTAGTCTGGGCGGTATATGATAAATACTGATATATCAGAGTTGTCCTGATATATCAGAGTTGTCCTGATATATCAGGATGACAAGTTCAAGGGGTTAAACTGATTGCTGTGTGCATAAAAATGTTAATCCCTCGTTTACAACTATCGCCATTATTAGCTATAAATTGGTCTTTAAAAAAGTCGCTCAATATGTTTGATAGTATTAAAAATAAGCAACCAAACCCTATACCGGTGGAAGGTTAGTTGTAAATGAATACGGCGAACACATTCTACAAGCACCCACATGAAGCCCATTTCATTTTCCATTCCCCCCAGCTTGTAACAGTCAAAGGTTCTGCTGATAGTAGTTCTACTGCATGTCAAGAAATAATGAATGTTGTACGCAAAGAAGCTGAATCTCTCAATCGAGGGTAAGTCTTATGTGCATTCTTACTGTTTTTTTGTTTTTTTGTTTCCCTTGTTCATTTGACTAACCTAATAGGAATCCATTAGGGATGAAATGGTATTGGTTGATATGCTTTGTGCTACACAGTACAATGTCCCTGGGTTAAAGTGATACTAGTGATAGACCTTGATCAGATTTTCTTGCCCAAGAAAGGGTGGTAAGAGCAGAGATGGCCAGGACTAGTTCCATTTGTTGTGCTTTTGTGTATACACAATCTAAATGATACAAGCACACACAAATGCAGTATTTTTTTCACGGGGGTGCAGCACAATTTTTTTCTTTCACAAGAATTACTCTGAAAGGAACAGATTGAAGACAGTTTAAAACTTCCATTTTGACAAAGTAAAGTCATCCATTGTTGCATTTTCAGGGGGTGTTATTAGTGTTTCATGAAAACCAAATTAATTTTGGCAGCTTGAAATATGGCAAAGACGTTTTACAGGCAAAGAACAGCCATTTCTCGGATCTCTCTTTGTCTTGGTCAACATTTCCTTTCAGTTTCTTCTATTCTAGATAGTCTTTTGCTTGGACCCGATATAAAATTAACCACATATGAGTTTGGTCTAAAACTAAAATCATGCAATTCAGAGGAATCTCGAGAAATAAACAGAAAGGATGAGCAATCAGTGTCAGTAGGTAGGTAGATTTATGGGTTTTATTTTAGATTTTTTAGATTGGTGAATCTGTACCTAATGGCATGTCTGTAGGTTTTACCGTTAAAAGATAACCAACTGAATTGACCTAATCAATTTTTTTTTTGCAGTGAAATTCCCTTGAGAATATTATGTCCAAATAGCATCTGTGGGCGCATCATTGGCAGGCAAGGCAAAGTGATAAAGGAATTCATTGAAAAATCACATGCAAATATTGTTGTCTCTAGGTGAGTTAATAGGTGAAATCCTCATATTGACTTCTTTGTTAGTTGATTGCCGCTTGTATCGAGTGGACATATAGAGCTGAATGCAAGAAATGAAGTTTTGATATAAATGCAAGGTTGTATGGGAAAACCAGTCAGTGTGAAAACGCCAATTTTCATGGATTAAAGTAATGTAGAGGGAACTCCTTGTCATTTTTCCCCATATAAAAGATCCAAATATCTTCATTGGGAACAAAACTTGTGGGTATTTAAATCCACTGAAAATATGAACAACCTATTTAGCCCTGCATCTAGATTCATGATTTGGTGCTATGACAGGTTTTCCCAGACTGTCTTGGGGGGGGGAGAGAGGAGGGCTCTCTCACTTACGACTGACCACTGACACATATCTTCACCTAGTCTACGGGGCAGGGGTGGGTTTGAGCATGGCCGTGGTTTGAGAGCACAAGACGACCGACGATGATACAACATTAGTATTATTAGTATTAGCTGTCTGCCCACGGCCAGCCTGATTTTCAAATCAAAACTGTCGTCGTCTGCCTCACCCATCCCCAGTGCTGACGACAGGACAAACAAAGCACTGCGGCGTTAGGTTATGGCTAGAAAGATAGTAGATTCCTACGTCCTTGTGTTTCAGTTTCATTGGATTAGGCTAGGCGCCAATGTGCCACACACACACATTCATATTATTACACAATGTGAACTGTGGTGATGCTAACCCTGTCAAATCTAGGCCTATCTAGATCTAATTTGTTTATGGTTCTATTGGGATTTCTTTGTTGAATAAAATAAATTACAAAAAAAAAAAAAAAAAAACTAATTCAAACTCAATAACTTAAAATTAAAACGGCATACCTACCGTCCACGCATGTCGTCTGTGTGGTCAAGGGAAACAACTGTCTTTTCCCAAAAAAGGGAAGTAACTGGTAATGTTTTATTACTTCTTACAAAGGCACGCATCTCCTAAATGCACGCGACCCGGGCCTCCCGAGTGTATGTTTGCCAAATTAATGTTGGCGATATTTACTTGTACTCTCATATCCATTTATTGAGAGGAATGATTGAAAGCTTTGTTTTCAAATTTCAGCTACGATTCTGGATTTCCTGGATCTATTCTGGAAACAAGCTTTGTTGATCGAGTTATCATAATTAGTGGAAGCACTGATGAGTGCTCAAAGGCTGAGGGGATGCTTAGTGAAAAAATGAGGCAGTGCTTTGAACAAGACAGAGGGTCTTCTCAGGTAAATTGTACAGCCTTTAACTGGATAGGATGTTGGCTTATTACCTTGAGAATGTTATGTAGATTAGATCCTAAGGCTCCTTTGTGGGGTTTTCATTGACTGTGCTGACTCAACAAGTCATGTTATTAGCAGAATATAGCCTTTCTTAAATCCAGAAATCAAACCTTCAATTCATATTTTTCTGAATGATTCTCTCTGAAAAACCACTGCCCACATTGCATGCTCCTTCCAATTGTACAAAAAAACTGATGACGCACCCGGGCAACAGCATTATTTCTTTATTGGTTTATAATATGAGAATAACAAATAACTTAGTTTTGTTCACAAACCAATGAGAATGAGCACTGTCCTCTTTTCTTTGTCTTGTATCAAGATTCCCCTTTTCTTAAGGAGGGGGTGGGGGCTCTGACAGAGCTGTATCAATATGGTGCAGGCCTCCCAGGGCCCCTACCAAATCAATGGCCATCCCCCATTCAGTGCATTTTGCGACTGAATCTATCGATCACTTGCTATCTAGATTAGCTGAGTACTTTTGTACATAAAGGGTGGTAGTAAATCCTGGTGCATCACCCTCCTACATTAAAATTGTAATTTAGGGTTCAATTATACACACATTCGCCATGTATACTATACCAAATGAAAGGGGAGAAAAAGAGCTTTTTAACTAATCCATTATAAATTTGATAGAATTTTTTTGATTTTGTGAGCAAATAAAACAATAGGGGGAAAAAATGTACACAAATGTACCCAAATTTCTATTTTCAAATGTAAAAATCTCCATCACCAATTACTTCAAAGGGTTTGGCACTCTTGTATGTTGTTCCTTATTCATAGATTTACGACATGACATATGTAAATTTCACGATTGTAGCTGAAATAAAAAGGTAAATTTAAGAAAAAATATACGTCGACACACCAACACTTGCCTGATCACGCCCACTTACTGTGTTGTCATCCTCGTCACTACTACTATCAGTCTTCCTGACTAGTAGACCCCTGACTATCGTTGTCACTCAACACAGTAGGTTCATCATTGTTCTCGCCATTGTCACGATAACAGTTCTCTAACCCTTTCGGCAGATATTCTTGGTGCACGACGTGTACTAGATGACCCAGACTCTATTGTCAAAACACAACACACAACAGAGTAACACACAACTTCAAAACACTAAAAAACAAGCTAGACTCTTTGAAATTACCACTTTTTTCTATGTTTAGACATAGACGGGAAGTTCGTTATTCATTTCAAATGCCGGGTAGTATTTTGGTTTAGCAAATATAAAATGTTGGATCTAAACTTGACGTGGCGAAACACGGCTCGTGGGGTAAAAACAGTCGGATTTTGAGCGCGGTAGGGAAAGAGTTAAACAAACTGTAAAACCATTTAAAAAAAAAATTATTGCAGTATGGTGGTGGCCAATCAAGTGGGATGTATTCAAGCAGTCCCAGCTTGCCCATGATGGCACCAATGAATCAATATCAAGGGATGCAACAAGTGCCGATGCAATACATGGTAAGTCTTGGATCTTGTTTTCATCTTGCTTGAAACCCAGTGAATGCGAGGGTGACAATTGGATACCCCTTGTCTACTATTTCCCAGCACTGTATAACATTATTGGGCCACATTTTCAACCATTGAAATAAAAAATTGATATTTAGGTCTTATCCTCAAGTCACCATCGGTTAATCCTGGTTTTGCTTTGTTAATTAAACACACAATCTGGCAAAATATTGGTGATAAAATGTTTCAGTAATCCCACCTTCAGCTTTTGATTGATGTAACCCCTATTTTTTAACAACTCAGCAGAATGGTAACTATGGAATGTATGGAACCCCACCACTGGCCCAAATGCAACCTCAACAGCTGGAGGTTGTTCAACTTTACATTCCAGAGAAAACTGTGGGAGCAGTTATTGGTAGCAAAGGTCAAAATATCAAAAGCATAATGCGCATGTCAGGTGCAAGGGTTAAAGTAAGTATTGGTATTGGGTGCCGTTTAAATATCTAAGATCTAGGATGTTGATTTTAATTAACGTTTGGTCATTAAACTGTATACTTAGATCTCTTTGAATATAAATGTGTTTTAGAAAGGCAAGCTGAAGTAATGGCTCAAATTGACAGTGAACGATATGCTTCCAATCTGCTGAAAATTCTTTATTACCGTTATGACTTTTCATTGTAAATTGCTAAATACTTTTTTTTGTATGTTGAAAATGTCGACTACTGTATCTGTATAACAGTTGGCTACTTTTATTTCCAGATACTGAATTCTAATGACAAAAATGGAAGTGGTGAAAATAATTCCTTCAACCACTCTTGCAATGAAAGGAAAGCTGTGATTTCTGGAACTTCTGAGGCTCAGTGGAAGGTGAATATTCATGATTTATTATATTTGGGGAACGAAGAAGAAGAAGAAGAATTCATAATTTATCAAATTTGCTCAAAAGGATTACCGAGATGTAATAACACAGGTGGACCAATGGAGTAGACCTTCCTGAAACCTCAAAATCAATGTGCATTGTGGAACTGAATCTATTGTACACAAGGGCATTAGAAAACCCTCGTTGGGTATAGTTTCAGAATGGTAGCTATCTCGTGCATGTTTCTTATTTTATCATATTTCAGAGTGAGAACTTGATAATTGGGAGACAGAAAAAGCAGGTTCTTAGACAGACTGATATGCTTTCATTCTTGCTTCTTTTTACACACATTGTTATTGATTGTTCCCCATGACCTTCAAATTTGACAGCCCATTTCCTGTTGTGTATTTTTGGTTGAATACACCATGAGTTGTTTGAAAAACCCAATAAGAAAAGAGGCAAGAATTCGAAATGCAAGACATATGTCCTGAGAAATGTAAAAAAAAATATGGACAGTCCTTAGCCTTTTCACCACTAGTCTTTGATGATGCAGCGTGAGCTGGGTGATTGCCTTGCCTCCATACCTCGTTGCATACCTTCAACTTCAAAGATCTATTGGGTCAGATGCACCAAGGAGGTGCCTAGACATGGCCACATGCGACTTGTACAGATGGCTAGGGTCTATCAGTGTCTGGCAAGTGTTTATAACCCCTACTAACGGGACAAGTCTTTCCAAATTTTATATTTATTGTTTTTAAGTCAATGATTTCAAGCTGAAAAGCTGAAAGTCCTATGGACTTCAAACAAAATTTTTTGGGAAGAAAATCATCCATTAGGATATCTTCCCTGTCCATTCCTCATTCTTTTGAAATTTCTTTCCAGCCTTTTTGTGCCATGTAACTAGTGGGTTCTTAACCACTTATTTATTTTTACGGATATGCCAAGAAAAAAACAAGGAAATTGTTGCCCTTATCAACTAGCTGTAAGTGCAGCTTTGTTTAGTGGCGCTTGCGCTAGTACGTGATGAGGGCGACAATTTATGCAATTTCACAAACAAATTAATTTATGGATTGTAAACTGAAACTTCTTTGAAACTGTCAAAATACTACCATTTTGAGATAATCACAATAAAAGAAGCTAAATCCTTACAAAAATAAAAATGATACTGTCACAGTAGACATTGTAAAATAATTTCCTTCAGCAGTTCTAATTGCTGAAAACTTTAAGTGATAACAAACTGGGATCGGTTGCCATGACGCCAACAAATGGTTAAATGTAAATGGTGAAGCAACCAATATCTCAAATCATTCATCTATGTGCCTACTGATATCATCAGCAGGGAAAATCATTCAAGAAAAGAAATCAAGACCATTTTTTTTGAGAATGGTCTGTATCGTTGGCCCAGAACAGTTCCAGAAAGTGGCAGTATTGGGATAATTTAGGTCCAACATTGTCCCAGGCAAAGCAGGGAATGGGTTAACTATTATACAAGGAAAATTCTGTTACACAAATAGTGGGGTTTTAGGTGGACTTGTTTCTTAGACAGTCGTCACTGTATTGTCATTTCGCCATATATATGCCCAACCCACAGCCCATTTTAAGTATCCCAGTTGTGACATTGTGTTCTGAAAATTGCCACATCCCATTTTGAGTGGGTGTTTGCATGTCATCATGTAGAATATACATCCAGAGATGCCTATACTATAGGCATTTCATTTTATACTTTTGATACTGCTTTTGAACCATCCTGGAAAGGTTACTACAGCAATGATGACCCTTTAAACTTTACAGGAGAAAACAAATGCATGAACCTAATGTTAACAATTTTTTATTTTCAGGCCCAGTTTTACATTTTTGAAAAAGTCAAGAATGAACTTCGACTAAGTGCCCATGATGAAGTACATTTGCGAACTGAAATGAGTGTACCGAAACAAAGTATGGGCCGCATTATTGGAAAGGGTGGTCAGAATGTAAGTATTGTCAGGGATTTTCCGTTGAAAACGATTCTGTTTGAGACCCAAGTCATTAATATTGGAATAAGTAATTGCGATGTGAAAAAGAAGTAATTGAACTCATGTCATGAAAGGCTATAGGGTCTACAATCTTCTGATGTTCAACATTTCCTTACAAGCATGAACATTGGGAAAGATTGAAGTTCATATTTTGTGCTGTGAAAAATATCATCAAAGTTTGATTTACGGTTACCCAAAAAAACTTTCTCACATTGAAACTTTTAGTCATGGTTTTTTATATGATTCAATGTCCTGTATCCATGCTGCTGACAAAACACTGGCATTCTTAGATTTGACTCTCTAATATGAGAATAACAATTAACTTTTGTGTTGTTCACATGCTAATGTCTTCTATCGAGACTTCCCTTTTCTTTGGGAAGAGTTGGGGGCTCTGGTAGAGCTGGACCAATGTGATGCAGACCTGCCATCGGCCCTACCAAATCAATGGCCATCTCCCATTCAGTCATCTAGACAAACTGAGTACTTTTGTACATAAAGGGCCGTAGAAAATCCTGGGTGGGGATCGCGATGCATAGAGTTGGGGGTATGGTGGCTATGGTTTGATTTTAGTGAACCCAGAAATCTCGCTGGAAATGAGAGGTTAACGGAAGTATCGTTTAGGCGAGATTTTAACGTTTTTTACAGTGTTTTCACTTTAGTTTTTGAGCGAGAAGTTTTTGTTACGATTGAGTGAAGTTGGCCGATTTTTTGGAAGTTTTTTTGTCTAGATTTTTTTCAATTTTTTCACAACAACCATGGCTGACTTATTGAATTTGTTTCAAAACGTGACTGGGGCAGTGTATAACGACGATTTATACGGACATGAGTAGAATGAAGAAGGCAATATGCTTGGACAAGACAATAAAAGCGATATTGATGACTTAGTTGTTGAAAATGACGGTGATGATGATGATGATAGTGAGAATGAGGAGGTGGTGGGAGAGCAGAGGAGTTATTGACTTAGTTAAAAATAGTTAATTTTTTTTTTACACACTTGAAAATTCACACACATAACAAACAAACATTTAGCTTTATTTTCGCATTGGTTTCATATTTTTATCTTAGTAACTTTTTTTTTACAGTGGTTTAGGTGTTCGCCACTAGAACCGAGGGTCGGCGGTTCAATCCCCAGAAGCACGAAAAGTTTTTCTGCTC
>JAUELH010079785.1:0-11672 GCA_031471375.1 Hermissenda crassicornis | reverse complement strand
GCTCATTTTAAATTTAAATTATAAACCCCCCCCCCCCCCCCCAAAAAAAAAACCAACCAAACAAACAAAAAAAAACAACCCCAAAAACCCAACAAAACATCATTTGTAGACAATGTTTATTCTGAATTTTATTCTGAATTTGACCAGAAGACTAATTTCTTGTATTGTTTTTAGTGAGCACTTTGACTCTCATAGTGTTAGGAAAGATAATGACGCAAAGTAAAAGAAAAGACAAAAGTAGATCCTACACTGATTGAAGAGAGCATGTAAAGAAAACATAGGTCATGCAATGTTGGTAAATAGTGAGACGATAGCATTAGTGGAAAGGGTGGAAATAAGAATTTCTTACTCGAGGCCTACCCCAGGCACCCATCGACGACCACCTAAGTCTAAATGTCAACCTATCAGTTTCACAATGATGGTGGCAACAACAGCTGAACATTGTGACAAGGCCATAAACCAACTATGACACACCACTGCTTCAGAGAGTTGAACAGATGCCCTGCTGCCAAACATAGTTATAATATATTAGTCATAGATGTCTTACCCTCCCCCTGATGAGGTAACTCATGTCCGATTCACTCAGCTTCAGCACATGTCCGTCTCTGGATGATTCCACCAGGTAGGAAATGAGGGAGATCATTTTACTCAACGCCGTCGGTCTGGAATCATCAGGTGACATAACTATGATGTCATCTTCCTCCTCTTCGTCCGACAGTATCTCGACCTGGGCCATACAATTATCCATCCATTTAAATCGATCAAAGAAAAGAGGTAATAGCGCAAGCATCAATGATGCGCTCCATGAAATATTTGTATACTATACTGTCTTAATTTGAAATACAAACTCAAAAGCGCAAACTCAAAAGGGCTTCTAACTCAAAGTAAAGGCATAAAGATTGAATTATGAGATAATATTGTTCTTATATATATATACATAATTCTTTTCACCAAAGCTGTAAAGATACAGAGAATGTACAATACCATTTCATAAGCATAAAAATTAGCTTTTAAAATTGCAAATTTATTATCATAAAGTTTTCACTGATTTAAAAAGAAAAGTAGATAAGTGTCATATCTCGAGGAAACGGGACAGTGTGGTATTTTTTCAAGTTTTAAGAATTGGTAGAATTTCCTTCTTAATTATTTTGATTGTAAAAAAACAAAAAGAACACATCAACAAAATATAAAAATAGAGAACTTGGAAAGAATATCATAAAAGGTTAAACCCTACCAGAAACCAGATATATATATTATATATATATCATATTCTTCACAAAATGTCTTCAGATGTACAGGGCATGAGATCTATACGCCAATTACCCACTAAACCAACAACAACAAATTGGTAATCAAATGTTGGGCTACACTCACGCAGTCAGACTGGGATGCCTTGGTCCCCATGTAGAATTTGACCACCATGCTGATGGTGTTGACAGCATTCAAGAAAGATGCAGATGGGAAGTCTGGGGTTGAGTCCTGCAGTTTGGCAAACTCGTACAGGAAGGTGAAATACTCGGCCAGGTACTTGTTGTTGGGACGCATTCCGCACTCCAGCTGGATGGGGTGTGTGGGAAGAGAAAGGCAGATGTAATCCGTGCTTCTTTTAACCCTGCCCTTTTGCTCTATCAGCTCAAATATATGTGTGAATATCTCTAGATATTACTTCTAAGTGATGTATTCCTCTTATCTACTCTCACATATCGGTATTGGTATCATTTCTTTCTTATCAATGAATTTTCTTCGATCAAAATCCAACAGAAGTCATAGAGGACATTGCCATGGTAAGGAATAAAAGCTGTGATTGGGTCCCCTACACCAAGGGATCTTTTTCTTTTATCATGTATTAGTCGAATCCTCTAAAGATGAATTTTTAGTGATTAATCCCTCTTACTAATGTATTTCTGTCCATAAATCAACAGATATGATATGATATGGAAAGAAACTTATAGAGCTTGTTACTTTTGAGATGAGATGCTCAACAAATGCACATTATTCTTTTTTTAACTATCCGTTCTAAATCAAGCATTAGTGACCTCATTGAATCATTGAAAATAAGAGAGAGAAAAATCATCACCACCAGTATCATCATTATCTTCGTAGTCTATTAATACACTTTCCCTGAAACTCTACAAATAAGAGCTGAAGTGTGTTGTTTAACAGACATGTGAAAGGTAATATAGTGGACAAAATAGGACTAAATGGGCCTTGTAAACTCTGCAAAAATAGGAACTATCCTATTTAGGATTTATTTAGGATTTACAAAACGTGTTACCACTGCATCACAAACTTTCCTACAAAAGTCACCCAACACTTACATTAGCCAGCAGTTTGATGATGAACCGTGTCAGACAGCTGTGGTCACACAACTCAGCCATGTCCACCAACTGGTCACTGAAAAAACAACAACAACCAAGCAAATCATTTTATGGCTTTGACTTTATCTAGGACAGAACACCTAGGCAAAAAAATAAAAATCTAATATGAACAGAAATTCTTAAAATGTTTTCCACTTGTCTTACCAAACCTACAATCTTAATCCAATACAGGTTTACTGAGAAAAAAACCCCTGAACAAACACCAAGTAAGGCAAAATAGAGAACCTATAAAAAGATGTGACTGTAGTTAATTTGGTAAAAAATAAAACCCCATCCATAAAACCAATTGGCCCGATACCGCATGCTGTTTTCAGATGGTGGTGTGAATGACAGTTTGGACATACCCAAGTGGAATGTAGTCTTTGGGGGCCTTGGTGAGCTGTTTGATCATCATGATGAGCAGCCGCTGGAACATTTGTCGTATCATGCTGTTGGGGCATTTGATGAGGATGTGTTGCAACCACCAGTCGTCCTCCGCCATATGCTCCAACAGCCACTGAAAATGGTAGAGGGTTTGCTTGATCGTTATAGGGCACATCCATGCAATGCAGCTTATACAGTGTGGGGAAATAATAAGATGATGGGATTATTTGTTGGCTTGTTTCTCCCAAGAAAGCACATTGACATAAAGGCATGTAAGAGGATGGACAGAAATGTACCCTGTAGTATACCCAACAAGACAAGCCCTTTAGCGTCACATGGTGGTATTTGGGTGAACAGAGGAGAACTCTACCCTTAAACCACATGTCAAGTAGTCGAGATGGATATCTTGCCATACACAAAATTATCAGAATAGTGCTTGGAACAATTGAAATGACAGGATCAGTAAAAAGAACCAACAGAAGAAGACCCAAACATCAACAAGCACATGATAGATAACCACAACAATGATTATAGCAACTACAACAAAAAAAAAAGGTAACAATTTGGATGATAGGGAGACACCATGTGGACCGAGAACAATTGTACGAGACGTTACCTCACAGGGTCCCAGACAGCTGTTGAATTTCTTCATCAGGTAATCAATCCAGTTGGGCATGGCTTTCTGTAAAAAAAAAAACAAAAAAAAACTCCCAAATGACAATTGCTATTGTAAACAACAAAAAATGAAAGCAATACTTGTAAAAGGAAAAAAACCCAACCTATAACAAATAACAACTAAAAAATCAAAAATCATTTGCTCAATGTTACAATATCTAACTCGGACACACACACTTTTGTTTTTTGCATCATAACAATTAAAATACTTTTTTTGGAGATGAATAAAAAATTCTTAATCATGGATTCACTATGAGGCATACAAATTTCTGGTTAAGAGAATAAACAGAAATAGATTCTAGCAAAGGTGCCCTCTCCTAACCAAATCGTTTTCCTGACACCATTGTTGGAGGACAAAGAGTAGAAGTTTGTGCTCACCTTTTCTTTGGCATGGATGAAAGACTCTAGGAAGAAACAGGAGGACAAGATGACGGCTTTATGATTGGCCTCCTCCGTGTCATCAACGTGTAGTGTGCTGGGAAGGTGGCTACACATCTGCCACACATGTCTGAATAGAAAAGTTAAGGGGTTGGGTGCGGAGGACAAAGGATTATGGCTTTACTGCTTTCGTTGATTCAAAAACATATTCATTTCAAGTGTCCCATGACCTTTAGATTATAGTTACAGTCAAAATGATCAGTAACTCCATCTATGTGTTTTCCTGTCACAGAATTTTAATGCCATGTTTAAATGTGCCCAAAGCCTCCTTTCTTAGGGGATAAGACATGTCTGTTATTATTCAAAAAAAGAATCAAAGTTATAATAATGCTGGATTTTAAACAAATTGCTGAAATTTTAATTTTGCATGAAACTATTGCAAGCATTTGGAAAAGAAAGGATTTTATTATTAGTTGAGGCCAAGAGGAGAGCACTGGATGGAGATTATAGACAAGGTTCATCCTTATTTAAGCCTTCACTGAAATATAATAATGTTAATGAGTAAGAAATAAAGAAAGAAAAGAGCGATAACCAAATTTAAAAAAAGTAAAATCTGTCTTTGTGGTTTGACATTTTTTAACATAGTTAACAAGTTTCTACTTACTCAAAATATATGCGGTCAAATATACTTCGGTCCTTGAGGAACTGAGTGTTGTCACTCCATATCCACTGGAAACAAAGGGGAAATTATCAAATAATTGTGCAGACTAACATGACAAAATGTATTTTTTTCAAAAAGGTGTGGAATGCTCTTTGAATGATATCAAAAGTTGACAACACCATCTTTTAGTTAGTTGAAAGAAAGTAAATTGACGCACACGTTAATTTAGAGCCCAGAAGTAACAAGATGATAAGATTGGTTAAAAAAGCAAAAAGATTAACCCTACTAGACTCTGCCTACTTACTTGCAAGTTGACAAAATATCCTTTGAATTTCAAAACATACAAAGTACATACAACATCAATACTGAGTATATAGTTTTTTACAGATGAATGATATTACATTTTTAATTAATCCCAGTCAGCTTTGTCATTCAAGAAATCATTCTACATTATTCTACAAAGACAAAAAAAAAATATATATATAATAAATAAATAAATGTATAAATAAAGAAAAGGCATTCTCACCTTGACCAAATCAGAGGAGAGTTCAAAGTTGTATTCCTCCTTCTCGGCATCCTGTCTGGGGGAGACCCTCTCATAGAACAACATGTAAGCACTGTTGGTCTGGGAACATCAAGGTCACAAACACCGTCAGTGTTAGTATATATGTGTGTCTATGTCTCATGGAAAACACTTAAATACTGGTCACTTACTATTCAATCCGTTTCTCCCCCACTAATAACGCTCCATAATGCTCAGAGAGGAAGGAAAACAACCATTCTACATTAAATTATAGGTCGAGATATGTCATGTAGTGCTGAGAAATTACTAGAGGACAGAATTAGTTGAAATAGTGAGCAGAAGTAGACATTAACACATCTAACTGTTTGCCCCCACCCACACAACATATTCAATAAAATATGTGATAATCAAAGCATGCAACAAGACCAAATTTCAGTACCTTCTCAATAGGAAAGTCCAGATACTTCTCAGACACAGTGTCAAATGTTTTACCCTGTGGATATTTGATGATGAAATGTATTAGACATTTGATAGCAAAGTGAACATATTGGCACAATAATAGTAGGATGATCTAACCAATTAAATAAAATACAGATGAAATCAACTCATCTGACAACACTGGTATTTTGTTAAGGAAGATAGTTCAATTCTAGTAAGAAAAGCTTTGCCATTCCTATTTATAAAGTGAAATGTTAGTTGTTCATAATAATTCATCAATAAAGTGGTCAATTTGAGCAGATAATAGAGGCTGTTTTATTTCTAACCTTTTTCTTCCCTCGAAGATTCCTGTAATAGTGTTGAACTTCATGTACAAAACATATAAAGGGAACAAAGCTACACTTACATTCATTTCTCCACCGAAAGCCTCATGAGGAATATTGCTGGCATCAAAAGTTTTCACATCAGCATCATTGAAGTGATACCTGCAGATGGAACAGATAGGGGCATGAATGGTCAAGGTTCAAGGAAGATACTGCCACTGATGCCATTGCATACAGTAACAGCTTGATGTAATACATGGTCACAAAATGTATCTTATGTTTTAATTTGTTGTTAAGAGACTGCAACTGATACAATGAGGTCATTTTGTGCTGGGAAATAGCAAGAATTAAGACTCCACAAGAGAAGCCTCCTCCAAGCATCCATTCTACCAAATGATTCATTCGTATTTTCATTTGGTTTTTACATAAAACCCAGGGTCATGTACAAAACCAAAACTGAAAGTTTTCTCTTCCATCTTACTCAAAAGAGAAGACTTTTTTTAAAAAGGGTAAACATTAACACATAGCATTTGTTTGCTGAGAAGGAACACATCGATGTCATGTACATCCTATACAAAAATATAGACAATAATAGGGTTCATTGAAAGAGCGAACAGAACAGAGGTGGCCATGAACCACCGGATACTGACCATTTGTTAGTGCAAGAGTCCTTGATGAGGTTGTAGTAGTGTCCACCCTCAGCACTGCCCACATGTACAGTCACTCCAATCAGGCGGTACTCGTACGACTGGCCACCTTCCCTGTCCTCTGCCATCTCCCCTTCCACATCTGGGACAAACACACACACACACACAAAGATCAATTTTGTATACTCAGGGAAGAAGAAGAAAGGTAGGAAGGAAAGCTAAATTTAATATAAAAATGACATCTTTGTTTGTTTGTTCTATTTGCCGAAAGACAGCACATTGACACAATAAATGTCACATAGTGCTGGGCAATAGTAAGATGACATGATTATTTCAAAGATCAGATGGAAGTAAAACTACCAACAAAAGGATATATCTAACACATCATAAACCAACAAAAGAAAAACTCTAACCTAACACAGGACTGAGGAGATATGATTGAAAAGTAGATTAATAAAACAAACATTGCTGTGCATCAAATCAAAAAGCTTCACTTAAAACACACGCTTGATATTATAATCAATAAAACAAAAAAAGAAGCCCCCATCTTGTGAATCCCCCATGGTGTCAGTACCTTTAATTCTGTCTTTGCCAATGAGATTCTCCTCCATGTACCGAGACATGTCTAGGGAGTCGGGGAAGGAGAAATGAGTGTTGACCTTCTCCTTCATCATGGTGATCATATTGAATGAATAGCGCAGCGTGTTGAAACACAGTATTTGGGGAAGCTTGCGGAAACAGGTTCTGAAAGGTATGGATATTATATAGTGACAATGAGCATACATAGAACATTCCACAAGTTTTTGAAAAGGGTTCACAACAAGAAAAATAAAACTACTCATGCTAACCGATAACATTGTTCAGTCACTCAAAGCACTGTCCCTGCCTGTGCACGCACCTTTCCAGACATACGATCCACGCTTGGAATGCGTAGTGGTCTCCTTCTTGAGGTAAATATATCTCCCTGTCAGATTTTGACAATAAATCAAAGGTCTATCGCCTTCCTCCTACTCCACCCTTAACATGTTTGATTGTTTTGATAGAGTTCCAAAGTGTGAAATCTATACGTCTCATCCCCTGTAAAAAATCAGTCAGACGCTAAGTGCTGTGAGGTTGAAATTAATGTAGTCAAGTTAACACTTGTATAGCGGTCATGTCTACAGTGATATCATGTTCATGACACTTTACAATGGCAAGTCATTTTGTGGCAATCCAAACCTCTTTGCTGTGCACTTAAAATACAGGGTACCCATTATGCATATTTCATTTTTCAGTTCTAATGCTACAATGCTGTGAACTGTTAAGTAGGAAAGCACTACTATTGGACCAAACACCATTGAAACAGGCTCTATGAAATCCTAGACCAGGGCCTCATTGGTCTCGGTTACAGCCTCAAAATCTGAATGGCGGCCAAATATTGAGGTCATTTTTTAATAAACTGAACAAGTAGATTCACCAGATGTCTCTTTCAAATCATTGTTGATTTTCTGTGTTTACTTCTCCAAGCTCATAAGAATGTACCTTTTTTAAGCTTCACGGTACCAACCTTTTCTCAGCCCTGACTTTCTTGTGGCACTGAGAGCATGTATACATGTTATCTCCTTCCAGCATGTCTTTGACTGTCACCTCGTCCAGGGATTCCTGACAGACGCATAGAGTTATCAATTATGGGTTTATCTACTGTAATCATTATTATCATTGTTAATATATTGCTAATTTCTTCTCCATCCCTGACTCAACATTCATACATCATTGTTTCTTCATTAGTTTGCTTATTTAAAGAGAGCACATCAACATTTTGTTTAAAACAACCCAAAAAATCACAACAATATGATCCCACACATTAGCATATATACTTTAAGTATAAAAAGTCCATATAAAAACCACGTAAATGGCTTTCTAAACACTCTTAAACTAATACACGTGACATATTCATTATTGACTTTGAATGACAGCACCAGTGGACATTATCAGTCACATAGACCAACTTACATACAGATCCTTCATGTGAGCCACTCCACACCGGACTGTGTAGAACTCCTCAAATGTACGACTCACATGACTGCAGTCCTAAAACAAAACAAGACAGAACATATATTAGTTTTGTTTATTTGTTGAAAGAGAGGATATTATAGACACAATACAGGGGGAGCCCAATAAAGGCCATGTATTGTGCCGAGAAACGGTGAAATGACAAGAAATGATTTATTTTTATTTTTAAAGGCAGGCCCTAAGCAACCTTTTGTAATAGACATCACTTACCAGGGACACAACATTGTTTGCAGTCTCCCCACCAAACATTTCTTTGATGACAGTTTTCTGGAGTGATATGATGGAACATGAAAAAAAACATGAATAAGTTAATTAAAAACAAAACAACATCATGTTGACATTTTTGAAATTTGCAAATGTGAACAGGTGGTAAGGACGAGAACAAAAGGTAAGAGAGTCAGAGGTACATAGACAAAAAAGCTTTTTTAAAAATTAATAACCTCTGTAAAAATATTCATACAGCTTACTGTATGAATATTTTTTATTCCTTAGAATACTCACATCTTTAATGTCAACAGAGAAAACTAAGGCATCTCAGTTTAAAGGCTGAGATGCAGAAGACCTTGTTAAAAAAAATATAATAAATAGGTTTTAATAAGCTTCAATTTTTTTCTCAGTTCTTCACCAGCTTTATGCCGAGTGAAATCAAAAGCAAAGGATGACATGCTGACCATTTGAGGAGAGGTTTCCTCCAGTTTGGTGATAATGTCTGTAAAGAATTCCTGCATGTCTTTCTGTTCTCCAGTGTTCAAAGGACATCTGTCCATGGTGTAAGTCTTGCAGAAACTCTTGGGGTTGTACGCTCTCCTCTCACTCTCCTGGTTGGGCAAAGTTCAATTGAGTAATTTTAGCATTCTTTCTGGCACGCTAAGGTCATTTATAAAAATGGTAAGATACCTCTATCACAGCCCTTCTCTGATGGAGTAATCCATGATATTAAACCTTTTACAACACAAACCCTGGACCTCCCGCTCAGTCAGTATGTTGGTACCAACTACACCCTGTGAATCCCCCCCCCCCCCCCCCCCTCCCATGGTGAAAGTGATCAACATATATTCATAGTCTTTAAACCATGACTTTAAGACAGGAGAAATTTTGAAAATATGTTTTGTTCACATTTGTCTATATTTTGCTTTATTCCCTCTTATCAAAAGTTTTACATTTAGGCATTTTCATGCAAGAGATAATTTTGGTTTCATGGCATCTTTCTACGTTTGAATCCTTCACTTGTAAGTGATACGATTACAACAATGACAGCAGGGAATTGTCTTTCCATTTAAAAAGAGTTGCTGTATAAATCCTATGTCAACTATACATGTAAAGTACACTCTGGGTGAAGTAACAACCTGTAGATAGGCAAACATGCGTTGTAACTCCATCATCATTGGGCCGTGAGGACATTCTTCGTCAACCTGATTGATGACATAGAGGAAAAAATGGAAAACTTTGAGAAAGAGAAATCTTTCCGTCTCCTTCAGATAAAAATGCTATAAAATCTGACACCAATAAAAAAAAAAAGAATTTTAAATGATAAAATTAATTTGAACTGTTTTTGTGCTTTTTCAGGTAATCAAATTTAGTTTTGGTCTTATGTACTGCTGATAAATAGTAAGATTATACAAATATTTATTAGTTTGTTTGTTTTAAAGAGAAAAAAATCGATACAAAATAGTTCCTATAGTGACGGAAAATACTACAAAAATTTCATTAAAAGAGGAGCACTCCAACAATCTGCATGGAATAGCTTTTGTTTCATTTATTGTTTTCTGGGTTTTTTTGTCTGACTCACTTCACCGCATGAGGATCATTAAAAACACCTTTAAAAAACCAAAAATACCAAAACAAAATAGAATTTTATGTCTTGCTGTTTACCTGGAATTTTAAGATGGACTGCCGAAGTTTGGGTATCATGAAGAGATGTTGTACAGCGGTGGCCATGTAACAGGTGGCTCCCAGGTTGGTGAGGCCAACATAGCCACACTTGGCCCTGCCGTCCTCCAGGGGCCAGTAGTCCCAGGGGTATGGGGTGTGGGCCTCTGTGGAGGGAGACCAGAAACATTAGGTGCCTGGGTCTTTGTTGGAGGAGTGCATACACTGATACTTTAGTTTACACAGGGGTGGGGATACCGTAAGATCGTAGCACTATGTATTTGTTTTATTTGTTGCAATGAAACAGGGTCATTCAGTGCTAGCGAACAGTAAGATCATAGCAATGGTTCAGGGAATGAGCAGAAGTAGACCCTATGAGAGGAGTTGGTTGTTTTTTTATGAAAAAGAACATCAACCCAGTATAGGTTATGCTAGGGGTGTGATTGCCTCTGAAGCTAGTATGTTACTAATCATTGCGATCCAGCAGCCTGTTGGGCGTGTGCCCTTCGGCCGAAATTCATGGCGCAGAATTTGCTAGTGTTGGTGAGTTGCTTTTTGTCTCCATAGAGGGTGTATGTTACTAATATAATACACAAACTGCTGGGAAATAACAAGATGGCAAGACAATTCCAAGCAGTGAAACAAAGCAGACACTACCAGTGGTATCTAGATATTTGTTTGTTGGAAGAGAGCAGATAAAAACAATATTGGTCATACAGTGCCTGGAAAATAGTAAGATGGAAGGATTAGTTAGAATATCAAATAAAAGAACACCCAACCAGAGGTGCCCGACAACCACCTGCTGCATGATTGTTAGTTTATCCAAAGGACACTGTGGAAATAGTAAGGATAAAAGTAGTCGTCAAAAGAGGAAAAACTGTCAGTCACTTCATTTCAACATTCTCACCTCTAGTATTTTGCTTCATGAAAATGTCTACAGCCAAGGAGTATATCCTCATGTTTCCCCGACACATCTCAGCTATGAGGTCATAAGCAGCTTGCCGGGTCTTCAGACTTTTACACTTAGGGTGGTGAGGGGAGTGCGGGTCAGGCACCAGGAACAGGAAGTCAAACAAATTCTTTAAAAATATCTGGGGAACAGACAAGGTAGGACACAAAAGAATCAAAATCAAGGAAGAGGACACATTGACTACAATTAGATGATAGCATTAGTCAATTTAATGTTGTGAAGAGTCATAGACCCATTTACAGATCAAAATAAATAAATTGATGTTGAGGAAGACGGGAAAATAAGGGAGTGAGAGAAAGATTGAGTGAGAGAGAGAGAGGTAGAGTGAGTGAGAGAGAGAGAGAGAGAGAGAGAGAGAGAGAGAGAGAGAGAGAGAGAGAGAGAGAGAGAGAGAG
>JAUELH010077569.1:3034-16689 GCA_031471375.1 Hermissenda crassicornis | reverse complement strand
AGAAATCAATTCAAACACACAATTAGAAAAGTAATCTAATGAATTAATCAACTGATAAAGAAAGAAAGAAAGAAAGAGAGAAAGAAAGAAATATAGAAGGAAAGAAAGAGAAAACAAATCCATAAATAAGTGAATTACTAAATAAATCAATAATATAATTGATGAATCTAAAACTGTTTAGTTGAGTAAAACAACTCATGCTTGATGTCATCAGGTAAGTAAAAACTGATCCCTTATCTTCTTCACTATTAAATGATATGAAGAATCTGTACGACTTTATGCCATTCTTGTTCTTTATAGTGTTCTTTATAAGAGTCTTACTCATTTTGAAAAAATGCTGTGATTTATTCAGTAAAAATGCAGAATGAAATACTGTCAAAGAATTGAAGTTATTTTGATAATATAACCAACATACTTATTAGATGGCTCTTCAAGAGGACAAGCACATGGTTTGCAGTCATCTGATTTTCCTTTAGTTGCTACACCATATAATCCTTTGTTGCAAGTTTCACATTTGTCTCCAGTAGTATTATGTTGACAGTCCTGTAATTACAAACGTTGAATTGAAATTGGCACTTACATAGTGCTCATATGTACAGTTTTACGATACCCATGAACCCTTATAACGGCAAATTCATTTTCTTAGCAAACAGCAAACACAGAATAAACTTGCATCATGTTAGTTTTAGGTGCTTACACAATTTTTTAAAAGAGATAATGATATCTTAAAAGGTTAATTACTGATTTATACCCGTGTGGAGTAAGACAATGGAAGTAAAACTGAGTGGGGAATCAAAAACAAAGTATCAACAAAGTTTTTTAATTCTAGGAAGAAACATACTATACAGAATTGAATAAAACAGAACGATGGGAGGTGAAATAACCAGTTTGTATTCTATTTTATCTACCTGACAAATTCCTGTCTGAGGATCACAAGATTTGCTGTGGCCAAAACACTGACATCTTTTCACATAGCCTATCACTGTTTCAGGGGTTCCTGTTTGCGTACTTGGATTGTCAGGTGCAACACGGAAGTAACCTGCACCTGGATCCTGAATTACATGAAATGACATTCAATATTACATCTGCTTTGAAATTGTTTTGATAAGAAATGATATGTTCATCCTTTCGTTTTTTAAAGACTCAGACAAGAAAATAATGTGAACATTTTCTCTTCATTCATCACAATGTTATTTCATGTTCAACAATTCCTTTTTAGTCTCTACAAAACTAAACTTATGAGTACTATATGATATCAATATCTTTTATCTTACTAAATACAGATCCTCAACTACTAAATCACATCCTAGAAATTAAATCTTTAAAAGTACTACTTTACAGATTTTAAAGTTCTGCAAAATAAATGAAAAAAAGGAACATCTAATCTTTAGTTCTGTGTCATTGTTAATCAACTTTCAAACAATGGAAAAGATTTTTGGTTATCACAACTCTAATCAAAATAAAAATTAAATCTGAAACAATGAATGCTTCACCTGACAAGACTCCCCACTGTACCGCTTTGGACAGTCACACAGCTCAACTCCTATTGCTGGCTCTGTAGATGTGACATTTGGGTCTGGAGGTACAGCCGTTTGTAATGTTATTGGGCCAATCCTTCAAAAATAAAAAAACACAGCCTTTGTACATTTTACAGTGCCAATATCAACATTACATAACCCGATCATATTGTGTGAATTGTAAGTTTTTTGTATGTTCATAACTAAAAAAGCATATCACTAGTATTGGTAGTGAAATAAAATTTTCCTCACTCTGCATAGGTGGCTTTCCCATCTTGGGTTGCTCGAACAAGAATGGCTTCTACTTTCTGTAATATCACCATCAACAACTTCCTATCAATAGGGATATCTCTGTTGGGCAATGTCCACACATCCTTTAGGGAAAATGAACAAGTATACAAACTTACATGTTATAAGTCACAAAAATAATTTCTCTTCTATCTTTGTTTGTAATGAGAAGAAGCAATGCATACTTGTCAATTCAATTTAAAAGAAATGATTCCAAAAGTGCGGTGGCTGAGTGGTTAAGGAGTTTGCCACTAGAACCGAGGGTTGGCGGTTCAATCCCCAGAAAGCACAAAATGTTTTTCTGCACAACATGGTTCCAAATGGTTCCTAATGGTCACCAAAGCGCGTCGCCGGGGCGCTATCGGGTAGTGGAGTCTCTTAGAACACCTAGCCTTTTCGGATGGGGCGATAAACATCAGGTCCTGTGTCTACATTAAAGAACCCAGGGCAGTTTCAAAATCGAAAAGTGTAGGCCAATTCTGGCCACTGTCCTGGCAAAATGAATTCTACCCATAGAGACAGTGGGCTCATCACCTGCTTGATGAAAAGCAATTACAGCTTATTAAAGCTATCCTTACACTGCAATGCGATACCAAAGGTAACTTGATCAAAAAAGAAAGAAAGATTCCAAAGACATTATTTTTATAATCATACTAGATTTGTCAAGATATTATACAGAATTGAATAAGCATTGGCATAATACTTAATCCCATGTCAACGTACCTCATGAAGCGGTATATTAAACTGTAAGGGGTTTGAAGGTTCAAGGTTGGTAGAGCCTGTTTCAATGACAAAACCGTTTCCTATCAAGACAACAAGAGGAGCTGGAACCAAGGGTGGGTTGATCACACCTTCAAAGTAATGAATAAAGCCAAGTTTTCCAGCATATGACAGAATCTGAGGAGTCAAATGAGATGTGAATGAAAACCTAAAAATTGAACATGATGATTTTGTAGAATGCTATCTATTGGGACATGATACATTACTTATATTCTCAAAAAAGAAGTGAAAAAAGTTACTGTGAGTTTGAAAATAGTTTGTTTAAATCTTAAAAATTGGCTTTCAAAATTTAATGATTTAGCTATGAAAAACTAAAATTGACACTAAGATTCATCAATTTTCCTCACCAAATCAGAGGGCAGACTAGCATTCAGTTTCCAGTAGATGGGCTTATTGGACAGCGCGCTTGGTACGTAAGTGTTGTTGCCAGTAATGATGAGGTAGCCATTCTCTTCCACCACAGGAAAGCTATTGACATCATCATCCACAAAGGTAGTAATTTGAGATGGAATTTCAACCTGAAAGTGTGCAATGTCAACTTCAACAAATCGTTCCATACATTCTTGACATGTGCAGTTGACATGTATCTTTCCTGGAGTCTGCTTCAATGTTTTTATGTACATTGCATAAGTCGGCAGGTATCTGTATAAATACACTACATCTACTTTAAACATTGGTGTTTTCTTTTGCAATTGGTCTCATGCCTACTTATAAAACAGATATTGAAGTACCTATTCATTGAAATCTAACAATTGTTTGAGATATTCATATTTTTCCCGGCACAAAATATGACATGATAGGTAATAGGTGACATTTTCCCTTACAGACTGCTGGTAGATTTATCAAAGGTAAACATTATTTCTACAGAATGTTTCCTATGTGATATATGAATTTAACGAATCAGCATTCTGGGAAACCATCATAATGATTCAAGTGAAGATAAGCATAAAAAACCTACTGGAGTCCAAAGATACGGAGCCTGACGACAAGAACGTCCCCTGAAGAAACAGTAGCATTCAGTACAACCTTTCGGATTTCCTTTGTCCAAGCTAAATGTTCCAGGTCTACACCGGTCACATTGTTTTCCCATGACATTTTCCTGTGAAACCCAGCAATAAAACTTCAATAAATACATATAATATGAATGTATAGCATGGATTACTCAGGGGACCCATTACTGCAACTGAGCAGCAATGATGCTTACAAAAAGAAAAAAAGCAATCATGTATTTTGTTATTAATATCAGCGATGTAAAGGTTAACTGCAGCTGAAAAGCGATTAAATTAATCTTATCACATTATTTACTCTTTTTGACCTATCAGATTTCAAATGCATACTAATAATAAATAGTATTACGAAAGAAATTTGTAATGATTAGATAGTTAACTTCCCAGTTTTAAATATTAGGTTCATAGCTTTGGAATAGCAATAACAAAATAGCAAAAATCTGGTAATTGTTAGTTGCATTTTTTAGCATTTGTTTTAATACTGACCAAACCCAGATGATTAAAGAAAAGTCATTCCATAAAAAAATAGAGACACAAAGAAATAATTAAAACACCACATCGAAAACCATGAATTAAATAAAATCCTATTACAAAACAACATTGTTTATACAATCATTACATTTGCTTGAAAAATTAATTCTACAAATAAAATAAAATAAATATTCTGAAGGTAACTAAGCATAATCATTTAATAAAAGTAAGTTCTATTTCTTATTTCAGTAAGCAACAACTTTGTAGCAAAATATGTAACATCTATTAAAGTAAAACTAAGTTAAAATATATCAAGAATAAATGTTATGTTAACTACTATAAAATATCATCAAAATATCTCTTAAAGGGAAATTAAAAGGGATGCTAACATCAGTAGACCTTAGTTAATAGATTAAATATTTTCATTGGAGCTAAATGATTGATAATGATTTCTTGTGTTAGCTTAGTAAGATAGGTACTCATCTTTCCTAAATAGAAATTAAATTACCTTACAAAAGCACTGTCCTATTCCATCACACTCACAAACATCTTTGTCACATGTGTCATCAATGACACCCATGCTGTTGCAGCCACAGGATTGACAACTGGTAGCGTTAAAGTACCCTGGTACACAGCTATCACAACTAAACCCTTGGTGTCCTGTAACACAGGAACACTGGCCTGTGATAAGATCACATTGCTGGGAAACTGAGCCTTGTTTACTGCATTTACAAGGCTGAAATAAGTTAATACAGTATAATGCCACAATGCCACAATCAGAATGTTAAAGCAAGTTGGATAAAGTAAACCTTGCCAGATGTTTTTCCTGTCATTTATGTTAATATTCAAGAAAAACCTATCAGCTCTCAACATTCCTCGCTTATTAAGCTAAATTCAAGTCATGAAAATTCTCATGTCATAAAATAATAGAATCTCTAATTTTGTATTTAAAACTCATTGCGACTTTTTAAAATTTGAAAAATGTTTGTTCAAAACTTTCTCAATCCAATTTAAGGCTAATAAACCAAATCTATTTTTTCTACAGCTTGTTGAATAGCTTGTCACTTCAAAAAATATTGTTGGAACTTTTAAAACTTTGATAAATATCAGAAATATCTCTCGAAGTAATGAAATCCAAAATATGTCTCTGGCTCGTTTAAAAAAATAATACTAAAGCAATTTTTTTAAAAATAATACTTTAATGAATCATCTAGTAATAAGAGGCAAGAAAAATAGTCTGAACTTTGCATCTGGCAAGGTTTCTCATCCTCAAACAGCCATGGAGGGTGTTAGTTTAGGGTTAAAACTGCAACAGCAAAACATTGTAAATCAAATATGAATTCAATAAAGTGTACACATATTACATCAAAATCAAAAAGTTTGATAAAAAGCTTGTTAAAATACGTTATTATTTCTTAAACTATGGAATTCACATTTGGCAAATCAAAATCTTGTTTAAATAAACATGAAATTTGAATTGTTTCAAAATATTCCTTGCAAATATAGAGACTTGTACCTCATGTATCTAATTACAAATGTAAACTAAAATGGCTCGACTTAATATATAAAAAAAATATGTGATTATAAATCAATGTCTCAAACATGTTGAACTTACTGGGCCATACGTAAATTCTTAAGCAAGTAAGGAGAGATATAATTAAATGTAAAAATCAAGCTTTCATTCTTTATTGGGGGACAAAAAGCAAGGCTTGACATGAACCTGGCAGGCCTGTCCTGGAATGGTTGGGATTAAAAACCTTTGTAAGACAAGAATGATGAATGCATCCATTCAACACTTTCTCTTTCTTTTCTCTCAATTAACAGAAAATTTATGAATTTATTTTGAGTAGCTGCTGCCTTGTGAGACAATAAAAAACTCAGTTCAACAAGTGAATTCTGTAGCTTTCATTACATTCAATATATATCACTCATATAGATATGATAAATATACATAGATAAATTGTTAGTCCCAAACCATGCTAATTATTTTTTTTTAAAATATAGCATAACATAAATCTTAAATTTTAACACTTTTAAATCTGAATATGATTTTTTGAACAACAGACAAACATTTTCATAGTTTTTGGTGAACATTCAAATCTTATTCGCCAAATTTATATGTTAGGTATATAAAAAAATGTATTCAAAAAGCATTTTAATTCCATTATGTTAATAAGAGCCGTAGTTAAACAACATTAAAACTTTTATATTCATTCATATTAAATTACAAACATGCAGATTTTTAAATTTTTGTCAAACTACTACGACAAAAACTGATTTTGAGGATTGAATTTTACTATCATGCAGTTAATCATGATTCACTATGGAAATAATTTTCACTGAAAGAGTTAAACTTACTATATTAAATTATGAAAAAGAATGAATCAGTGTTATGACTTGAAACTCGGACTACACATCCATGCCTTAAGGATCACAGACATGGAGCCTCACCTTTCCTTTACGAAGTTTGGAAAGCTTTCTGTCTTTATTTTTCCTTCTTCTCCTTCCTTTATTCTTTCTACCTTTTCTTCTTCTTCTTCTTCTACGTTCTTTTCTTTCTTTTGATTTTTTGCTTTTGCTTAAAGTTTTCCTCTTCCATTGCTAGTGTATGAAAAGTATTTAAAACACCATGTTATATGCCATAAGTAAAATGTTAGTAACAAAATATATTACATGTCAGGCATTGTAATACACTTTTATATATTTGATATTTGCTCAGGTACCCTTGTAACCAATCACCATTTTAGTATAATATAGAGCAACTAGCTACACTATGACAAAAGTTATAGACATAATCTTAACCATAAATAATCTAAAACTATTCTCTGAATACAAATTATGAAGAAATCAATGTTACAAGTATTTTCTCACTGCAAACAACTAACTTGTCAACCCTAATCCATCTTAAACAAATTTACTTACAAAGAAAATAAATTAGATGATGAATAGCTAGCTATTTGATCCCATGCCCATTCCCTTACCTTGCATCCTTTGTCATCATTGTGACCCCAGCAATTCTTGACACACTTTTCACAATTTGGACCCTCTGTGTTTGGAGGGCAGGCACATTTTCCAGTGATGACATCACACACGTGACCCCTCTGGGTGCAAGGTTTGCATCCTGGTGGTTCACATGTATCGAAAAAATGTGGAGATCAAAATTTCAAGTCTCAAAGTCATACATTCAATGTTTTCTCAATGCGCACCTTTGAAATTGTATAATCTTCAATCATTGCAAATGAAACATTTTGAATAAAAATCCAAATAACAGATTTCCTTATTTGAAAACAAAAGATATGGCAAACATTGTTTAAAGTAGAGAAAAATCAATTACATGACTTTTGCCACAAGCAGTCCAAACAATTTTCTAGAAAAATAAAAATTGAAGCTATCATTTAGTAATAAACATTTTGTGGAGAAAGAACCAAATATAAACCAAGACAAAACCCTAACGTTTGCATCCACTCCGTGAAAATCCATAGTTTCCAGGCATACACTGATTACATCTGCGACCCGTCACTCCTCGTCTGCATTTACATTGGCCAGAGCTGTCCTTACAGATCATGTCCTTGGATCCCATTCTGTCACAGTCACAGGGAGAACAGCCATTACCAGACAGGAGACCAAAGTGACGAATCTGAAATATTTTTACGATGAATTGATTTTTTTTCATTTATCATACATTGAATAGAATTTCATTTGTTGAAAATCATATATCAGATTACCCTGACATCAAAAAGCAAGGAGTAGTACAAGTTAATCTGACAATTTTAAGGACGGGTGTTCATTCCATACCTTACAGGAGTCACATTTTTTTCCACTGACATTGGGTTTGCATATACATCTGCCAGAATTTGAATCGCAGTCTACTGAGTTGTTGGTACCTGGACCATAGCAGTCACATCCTGAAAGAATAGATAGCAATGATATTCTCACACTAAAAGGATTCAAGCAATCATTTTCATTACTATGAATATATTATATACTAAAACACTTATACACTAGTGACAAACCTGAAGAATGATCAGGAAGATCACAAAACTAATTAGTAATTATATATCTAAGGTATTTCCACTAACATGTTTTTGATGATGTTTGTGGGAAAAGCAATCTTGGTAAACATCGTTAATGAGAAGGTAAGAGACATTCATTCGTTTTAATTTGAAGCTTTCCAATACTTCACAATCAATACAGTTGATCCTTTTCAGCATTGAAATTGTCAATGATAACAGGAAATTTCAGTTCAGATGGAAGTTTATCCCAGTTCATAGGAGTTGGGGATTTTTTCAGTTATCGTTTCATTAAAACCCAAACATGCTCGATTGGATTTCAGAGAAATTGCTGGCCATGACATTGGCCATAAATTCCTTAGAAACAATGATACTGTGTGGTGATGCATTGTCATGAAAATGGTTTGTGGGTGGTGAGATACGAAGAGAATGACATACGGCATGAGAATATTTTGAACGCATGTTTCACCACTCAATCTACTATTGATTCCAATGAGAGAAGATTTTTGCCCATCTTGGATGCCAACCCATTCAATGACACTGCCTGGGTTGGTAATGTTTGAATCAAATCTTCATTCCCCTGTCTCCTGAAGAGGTTTCATTCAAAGAAGGCTACAGCGACAATAATGTCGAGTTAAGCACAGAGGTTTGAGTATATGATTATCAGTTATAATATTTCTACATAATCATAAATAGACAGTAAAGGACTATTTGATTCTGAGCAGCTTGAATACAAGTTATATATAATGTGTGTTTTAGTAAACTAGAGACAAATATAATGACCAATTTGAAAATGACATGATAGAAAAAAGACATATACATGCAGTCATGCACATGTTACACATACCTTTACAACCACCCTGTGAAAAATAATAATGGCCTGTCTTGCATTGATCACAGTTGATTCCCTGGATGCCAGACCTGCAAGGACATTGGCCACTGATTGGATCACACTGTGTGCCAGTTGAGCCCGTCCTGTCACATTGACACGGCGCACAGCCCGCATCAACGTTGCCATAGCCAGGCTGGAATGGGAATGGACATTCAAGGATTCATGGCTTGGAGTGGAATAACATCAAAGACAAAAGCTATTCCCAAAAAATGGGCCAAGAAAAAATGTGCTCCTGATTGTGCATTCAAAATGCCTGAAATGTGCTTATCCGTAGATATGAAGTAACACTACTGCAGAAAAAACATTCTTAGGTCTAGCAAAAATTGAGTCCATTATGGCTAGCACACAATGCTGTTATGGAAATTTCCTTTGACATACATGAATAGAAATAAAGATATATCATTTCTTTAGGGAACAGTTGCTATTTTTAAACTTGTTTACCTGACAGCGATCACACTTGCGCCCAGAATAAAGTCCTCGGCAGTTACATTGTCCTGTTCTACGATCGCACTCTGTGTTGGTAGATCCTCTGTCGGAACACTGACAAGCTGAGAAAAGTGAACCAAAGGGTGCAGTAAGTTTTATGGAAGCAATGATATTTAGATGACTGATTTCCAACAGGGGAATTCCTTATATCATTTTAACAAAAAGAAAGTAAAAATAGCAACATACTGAAGAGGCTTGATCTTATACAAAGAGAACAATAAAAGATATGTGGATAGATTAAATTTAATTAATTCTTTAAAATAGGTAAACCTGAGCAAAGCATCATGCAAAAAACGATAATTTTTTGATGATTTACCAGTTATATTATAGTGTTGATTAAGTTAGACAATTCCAACAATAGTCAGAGTAAAACTGTGGTTCCACTTACACCTGCAGTCACCATTGACAGCAGAGCCATAGTATCCTCTCCGACATCTTTCACAGTACTCTCCCTCTGTGTTATTGGCACAGAGATTACATACACCTGTCACCTTGTCACAGTTGCCGATGACTCCCTTTTCAATGTTGCCACCACAGGAACATTTCCTACAGGACCCTCCAGGTATTAGGGGATCACCGTAATATCCAGGAGCACACCTGAAACACACACACACACAAACACACACACACATCAAGCCAAGGTTATTTCAATTGTGAGTATGTGGAGATATGTTAGCCTAGAGGTTAGTGCATCTGACTTCATGCCATGAGGTCATGGGTGCAATTCCTTCAATGGACATGTTTTTTTTCCTAGGGCAAGAAATTTCACTCCTAATGCCTCGCTCGACTCAGGTGTTAATGAGTAACTGGCTGATAAGACAGTATTTTCCTTGTCCAAACAAAATTGTATATGTGCCTAACAGGCTGCAAGTCTTGTCCAATGTGTTCTGTGTTTGCTGTTGACTGATAGAGTGAAGCACCATGAGCATGGTATCACTGCAGACATGAACCTATTACACTCGACTGACTCTACACTAAACAGCTCCATTACTGAACAGGATCTTTTTAAAGATGATTATATATAGTAAACAACTTAGGAAAAGATCTTAGACATTAATTGAATTTCAACAAAAGAATAACGGAAGTCTTACTCCTGACAAATGGCTCCAGTGTATCCCTCCTGACAATTCAAACACTCATAGTTATCTCTGTTGGTGGGATTTATCACACAACGATCAGCAAAGAAATTGGTCCCAGAAACCAACGGGCAGCCACAGGGTTTGCAATCATCTGGAGTTCCCCGACTTGGATCACCAAAGAAACCAGGCAAGCAAGAGTTACAGTTCTTTCCAGTTGTGCTATGCTTGCAATCCTTTTTGTTTCATTAGGAAAAAAATATGACGGTTAGAAAGTTTTAAAATGTCACATTTGTCAGCACTGAATTGGATAATAAATAATCCAGTTTTATATTCTTTTATCTTTTTTATTATAGAGGTCAATGCCATCTTATAAAAGTTTGCTTTATTTTAAATCAATGAGTAAGAACAGTATTTATATTTCATTTGTCAGAGAGTCGCAAACCCACCTTTGAAATATAAAGAATAATAGAAACAAAAATCAGCACAAAGGAAAAATAGACAGAAAAAGAAAGTATCTACCAAAGACGACATCAAATATCAAAATCTGGACCAAGAGCTGCTTGAAATTTGATCACAGTGATCGAAGCACAGTGATAACACACTAGCACAGTAACCGAAAGGTCAAGGGGTCGATATGCTAATCAGATGGTTCCTTTGGCATTGAAGAGTTTACAGGGCTCTGTCTCATTTTGCTAGTCCTATCAGAGCTGGACTTCAAATTTGTATTTCCATTCCTTTATACATATGTGTTGAATAGACATTAAACACCATACTTAAGAAATTTCTAGATGATTGACCGTTGGAATCAAATTCATAATTTGAATTGCATTATGTAAGTAATAGTATCATTAATGACTTACCAAACATTGACCTGTGAAAGGATCACATTCAGATGCATGGTTATTGCACTGACATTTCTCACACCGGCCCCTGTACAGCTGATTGTTCACTCTCCTCCACCCAGGGGGACAACTCTGGAAAAAACATTCACAAAACATCAATGCATGAATTTAGAGAAATTCATAAATAATGAAATATTGTTCTCATGGAAGATGCAATAACAATCGGTAAATAGTCCCACTCTGGATTCTATCGGTAACTGTAAAACAAATGAACAACTAACCTCACAAGACAGGCCAGCATATCCTGTAGGACACCTACATTGCTCCACTGAAGGGAGAGAACTTCCATCCATCACCAATGGACTGGCAGCAGAAAGTAACACGTCTTTCAGGCTGGTACAAAACAAGAAAGACATTTCAAATGAGGACACAAATCCAAAGGTGTCATGCATCGTTTTTTATAACCCAACAATGATGGAAAGGACAGACACCTCTTCACTGATTTATCTTTTTTCTTTCTTTTCTTTTCACAAAAATATCTTTTTATATTTTTACTTTGATATCAAATGATGAAAATAAACAATCTTTCAAAATGATGAATCTGCAACAATCAACATTTCAAATGCAGCCGCAATAAGTCATTTTATTTTATATTTCGGTTACATCAAATTTATAAAATGAATTTGAACATCAAAATCACACCTCCTTCCAAATTCAAAAACAAAATAAAACAAGAAAGGAAAAAGAGAATGATATTTACAACAAGGGAGGAAAGCAGAACAAACAAAAAACAAAATAAAACAAAAAACTGTAAGAATTGAAGAGGAAGGCTACGACTCTTACTAAACAGTGTCCTGTGCTGTGTGGTGCGTGGCTCTGATGAGCAGCCTTTCCAGGCTGTGCAGCACCTTCATCATATCATTCCTGGTGGTGGGTTGGCCATCCAGATGAAACCAATGGTCCTCATGGAGTGGAATAATCATCTTGTTTTCCCTGATTTCCCTCAAATACTCATTATCTGCTGTCAAGGTGATGTTGGAGCCCTAAGAAGACATAATTGATGTCAATTTCATTCAACCACAACTGAATTGATAATGCTGATATCGGTTATTGTACTTCAAATGTGTGCATTCTTCACTGCATGAATGAGGTAAGAGTGTAGTATAATAGCTATTCCTATTTTTAAAAACTTCAATAAGAAAAGAGTTGAAAATCATCTGAAATAATAGCCTTGTGGTTTCTTTGTTAAAAAAAGGACATTGACACAGTGTAGGTCAAGTAGTACTGGAGAGTAGCAATGAACAAGATAAGTAGAATTAGCTTTTTAAAAAAATGGATGGTGGATTCTACCAAAGACATCTGCCAACGACACACTAATCCTCTATGTAACTACATATTTGGAGAAAGCAGAATATTTGTAAGGTTGAATGTTTGTCAGAAATAATTTGCTCTGCTGTTTGTCTTTTCTAAGTACCCGATTTCCATGTGCTGGTGAAGTAAAAGAAAATTCAACTTACCTCAATGACAACATTGGGTTCTCTCAGGTGATATTGGTTGCGAACTCTGTCATCAAGGATGTATTTGAGGGTGAACTCTAAATTACCTCCATATGAACTCAACTAAAGAAAAAAAATCATATCAATAAAATGCAATATACATGCAATAATTTCATGCAAACCTTTTGATAACTTTTTATTATTCTTAAACCAAAGTTATGACAGTAAGACAATTGTTACAATAGAGACTGTTGTGTATTTTTAAAGTTTTTACTGTATTTGAGAGGAAGTGTGTTGGTCAACCTTGACCAGGAGGAGTTCTGGTAATGACTGTCGATGTAGTAGGATGTTTTCTTGTCTTGTGAAATAAAGTTTTTTAGTAATTACTAATGTGGATTGTTACTCAGTGCCTATTAAGCAACAGAGACACAAGGTGAAGGATGGTGGTAGCTTCAGTGTGAAAAGTCTAAAATATTTTACCCTATTTCCTAAGTAAGTCATCGGGGCATTCCAATAGTGAATGTCATCCTGAGAATAACTCCTAGGGTCAACTTGATTAATCTTCAGCAGGTATGTCTTTGTTTCCAACCAATCATCAAAAAGTCTTGGGAGTAGAGTCAGCCCTCCAGGTCTTACGGTCGACAATGTCCAACCAACCAAATCAATCACCTAAAATATTCAATCAAAAAGAAATAGAAAAAACTTGCAGCAATATTTAAGACATGACTATGATATAAAGATAAAATAAATTTGCCCTGTCAATGACACACCATCAGGTGCTTCCACT
>JAUELH010075354.1:0-10371 GCA_031471375.1 Hermissenda crassicornis | reverse complement strand
GCTGAGTAAAAAGTAAAAAATTCTTCGAAAACTTTATGGGTCAAAACAAGACAACAGAATGGAGGTAAGAGTAAGACCAAAAACTATGATTAAAAATTTTTAAATCTCAATTAATGAAGTACGGTAATTCAAAAATACTTCTTATTCCTTAGTCTTACTTAGGTTAGAAATTAAATCTGCCACAGACAATATATTTCTCTGAAGAATCCCTTGTCATGTGTCTGGTCCATGCTAAAATCACACACATAAGTTACGACTCCTGTATCTGTGGAAAAGTAATTGTGAAATCAAGACATGAAATCACACCGCTGTTTTTTATACAGGAATACAATGATTCCTCCTAGTCCTTGACCTGAAGTGGAGTTTGAAATGATCTGGCCAATTTTAAACCTACTGCAGATATGTTGTTTATTTCAAGCAAGAAAGATGTTGTCCTTTATTTAAAGAGTCGAAATTGATACCAAATTAATGTTGATTAATAAAAAATAGACTAATAATAATGCTGAATTTCATAGAGAAGAGACAGACACAGCAAGTTTACACTGGGAAAGTAGGAAAATCTTTGATAAGATGAAACTGGGGTACAGTGAAATAAAGGTCATCAAAAACTCTCATAGAGGCATCATTGGTTTCTTTATTCATATATCAAAACTCTCTCTCTCATGGATTGATTTTGTCAACGCCTGAGGTGAGGAGTGGCCCTCAAAACAGCCACAACACGAAAGAAGAAAAAATATTCTTCCATCATTATAGGTGACCATTAAAACTGGAAACTGTTATTTGTTAACTCAATCCATATCAATACTTTTACAAGTCAATTATTTATATGGAAAAGACACTCATCATTCCATACATTATTAGGCAATATATATCTGTGTTATGTTCCAAAACATCAAACTACACTCTAGCATGAGAAACTTAAGACTGGTACTGGTAAGGTGTTCAAGATTTTAAATGTTTGTTTGTTTAAATTTATATTTAAATGTCGTCTTTGGTTCGTTTTCAAAGTCCCATTAATACAAAGAGTTGAATGAACAATGCTTGAGATATCCCCATGCATGCATGGCAGAGTTATTTGTACATTATTGACTGTTGCCAGTGTTTGATTTTTGGATTATAACAATAATAATACTATAGCACTTATTGAGCGCATTATCATGACTAGGTCATGCTCAATGCGCTTTACATTATTACAAGAACGTTGGACTAAACAATATATGATCAAATCATAAAGGCAGGCATACAGTACATAGAATGCAATCGCACATGGTACACATCACACAAGCAGTATAGGTACACGACTATTTATGCTAAACAAATGATCAAATTGTACAAGCAGGCCCAATTATTCTTTCTTTCTTTATCAAATTTCCTTTTTGTACCGCATTGCAGTGTAAGGATAGCTTTAACAAGCAGGCCCAATTATGCACAATTAAACAGACAGAAGTTCAAAGTTTAACATCCTTTGCAATGCATGAAGGTTATTTTAAAAGGTGACAGATTATTTTAATAGTCCGTCTGTGATAGGACTGTGTGGGATTGAGCCTTGAAAAGCCAGAAGTCTTGAGGAAAAAACCCAGTGCCACCACCGGGACTCAAACCCACAACATCTCGAACCAAATACGAGTGACTTACCACTACACCACCGGCTCGCCACTGCAGAAGTTCAGTAACATACAGTGAAAACATGCATCTTTGATTCAATGTCTTCTGCAAATAGAACAAACCTATATCACAGAGAGCTGGGAAAAAGCAAGAGACAGGCCCGGTAAAAAGACTGCACAACAAAAAAAATAAAATTCATAAATAAAATTTAAAAAATCAAATAAGCACCTGAATATAACCTAAAAATATCATGTATCCTCTACGTCATACTCTGATGAAAGGAATGAATGAAGTACAGCAATAATTTACAATGTTCAGTCACATTAATGACATGATATCAACATGGACAACAACAACCAGTGAGATCTTGGTAGTTAATTCCCAAGTGGTGGAAACACACATCGCACTCTCTCACTGTCCAGTTCTTGGTGTTTGGACCTCTTCTTTCGGTGGGAGCTTGATGTCGGGCAACAGTTTGCAGGTGGCAATGATGTCGATGCGGTCATCAAGATGGAAAAGGTCATTGGTCATCAAACGCATGTTATGGGACACATCCTGGGAAAGAAAGGAAAAAATGATTTTAATTTTGTTTGTTTTTCTTTTTGAAATATTGAGGCAACCACAAAAGAAAGGAAGATATTCTTTTAATGTTGTTTGTTTTCCTTTTTGAAATATTGAGGCAACCACAATCAATATAATAGTAATAGAATGACGACAGGTTTGAGTGGGAGTGAATGTAAAACACATTAAAAAATCTCAAAGTAGGAAACTGGCAAATCGGAAAATCCAGCTTGATAGAAAACCTATGAAACAGAGTCTTGAAAATGTATCATAAAAATATACAGTAGTAAACATTAATTCTCTTACTTATTGCATTCCTAAAAAATGGATGAAAACCAAATACATCTCTACAACCTGGCAGTTGCCCCATCTCTAATGGAATCCATTGCTGAGAACAGATCATTCTGAGTTATAGACTTCCACTTCCATTCATCCATATAACAAAATAGCTGCTCTAGATAATACATAATGCAGGATTATTATAGTATATATATATTGTAGTTGACTGATCTTTCAAGAAGTTATCTTTTTCAAATCTTTCATGTTACCAAAGGCAGATCACTAATCCTTCAAGGTGTAAGGGGAGGCAAAAGAGAGAACAAAACACTAGCAAGTGAAGCAATTGTTTTTACTTTCAATTTCATTTAATAAAAAAATGTGACACAGTTGTCACAAATGTATCATGAGCACCTGGATGGCAGTGTGTGACTTGGTGAGCTGTTGGCAATAGGTGCTGAGTTCCTTGGCTGCGGATAGGTACGACTGACTCACAAGTCCATTCAAATTGGTGCACAGCGACAGGTTACTCTCCCCTGAGGAAACATATAGGTTTGTTTACTTGCTTATCAAAAGACAGAAAATAATATGAACATCGACTCAATATATGAGGATAAGATTAGTTAAAACAAAAAAAAAGAATTGGACCCTACCTGAAGCTGTCTCTAGTACAACCTACATAAACTGAGACAATACATTCCCAAAATATATACTCTCTCCTTGTGAAGCAAATTCATTTAAAAACCTTATATTGTAAACATATAGTATATAATCATGTATTATCATATCAAAAGAGGGAGTTCCAGACATGCATCTTATTCTAAAAATGGATCATTAATCAATAAGTGTAAAGTTAAGATAGTCAGTGAGCCTTGCAAATGTTATGACAACTTTTGTCATGATTCAAATTCAAATGTAATATTTACTAGTACTACCAGGTACATCGGAAAAAAAGTTTTCTAATCACTCGGGTAATTTCAAAGATAATCAAAATTTAAAAACATCTCTGTTTACAGTAATAGTAATATCATAATAAATAATACCAACAGCCTCAATTTCTTGGCCAGTGACTGTGTTAAAATGAACAGGTAGCCTACATTATGTGTGCAAAATCATTAAATATCCTCCCAGAACGTATTTCTATTATCTGCTAAAGCAGCATTCAGACAAAATAATTTATCTGTCCTAGCCTTGAGGACTACTTGGGTGGATCATGTGAACAATGATTGATGAAGTCTTCAATCCAATGCAGCAAACTACTTACAGAGTTTCTTGTTTAAAATTCTGGGGAAAAAAACAACAACTCAAAACTAGAATCAGCAACATCATGAACATTTCAAAAACAATATCAACAACTTCCTAAGCATGGAAAGGAATTTCATATCATCAAATCAATCTAACTCTTGCAGTTACAAATCTGATTAACTAAGAATCATGTAAACAAATATAATTGATAATATTTCAATAAGCTGTTCAACACCCCCAAAATCATTCCTTAATGATAATTCAGATCTAAAAATAAACCTTTTGGACACGTTTGTCATAGTCCTATATATACTACTATACATAATTATGGAAGTGTCTAAGTTATATTTTAAGGATATTCTAGTTCTAGTTTGGTTTCTAAACAGTGGACTGGTGACCTGATCATTTCAAAAGTCTGATCCACTATGATGGCTTAGACGCGTGGCCACCATTGACAAATTAAAAGATTGAAATGATTAAGAATACTTCCTCACACGGAAGGATAATTGAGGATGAGAATGAGACTTACGAGTCGTATTTTGATCGAATCATTCCACTGTGCTTTGGGGATGTGCTGGATAAAGATGCATTGTCTTCTGCAGAATCTAAGGAGGAGTGGGACTGTGACTGTGATACTGAAAAGAAAGTTATGAAGTGAAATCATTAAAAAAATTTAGTTTGCAAGACATTGCAATCTAACAACTACTGACAACAACTGTTGTTTTCACTGTTTGATCGTTTGTTATCATCTACCTTGTTTGTTGAAAAGGGCAAACTGAAATAAATATATATATATAGCACATTTAGTGTTGGATAAAAGTAAGAAGATTACTACCTGTACATTATTGAAAAAGTTAACAAAACAAGACCCTACCAAAGTCACAAGCACAAGTATAGATCTCATGACTTCCACATTTTAATTTTACACTTTTCAGCAACATTTGTTCTCTTTCCTATATCATACTGATGTTGTATGCCATTTGCCATGTAGAGTGTCAATGGAAGTAAAATGTCAATATGACACATTCCCTTATTGTTTCCATTCCATAACGCCCTCATATCACATTTTTTTTTTCTCTTTTGAAATCAATAAAAAAAAAAGAAACAGGAAATGCCGGTGATTATGATTTTTTTTCTAGGAGAAGCTGCTGAGGCTAATCACAATTGAACTCCTTGTCCACTTCCGTTGCATGAAACTAGTCACTCAAGGACAGATAAAAATTCACCAAGATGACTTTTTACCTTTAATTGGAGGTATATCGCTGTGTTTGCTGATACTGGTGTCGATTTCCTCTTCCTCAGATTCCGTTGCCTCTCCTTCCACAACGACTCGTTCAGACGACTTATAAAAGAAAGATTGACATAAATGTATCATCATGTGTATATAAAAAATGTACAAGGATGACTGACAATTAACAACCTCTTCTGATATAATTATTTTTAACTATAGATATAATTTTTTTAGCACGACCTGTTGTAGCTTAAAGCTGATTATTTATTACATAAAATATATAAAAATAAAATAGAGCCTTGGGGATAATCTGAAAACTGTATTGAGAAAAAAGAAAGTAACAAAAATTATCTTCTTCTTTTCCAAGCTAAGTCAAGTTATCTTACAAAGATCTAAAAAATATAGTACTTTTCCTGAAAAATGTTGGCGGAGTATAAATAGTGGGGGTTCTAACTTACCACTGTTGTCTCCTCTTCCACTTCATCTTCATCTTCTGATTCAGATGCCTCTCCTTGAACTACAGTCTTGTACGAATTATCCATTCCGACTTGATGCCTAATGAATTACCCCTGAAAAAAAATGTATTAATTAGCCACTTGACTCTGCAAATTCAACTGCGTAGGGCTGACTGCGATGCGACCGAATTCGGTCTACATTAACTAAGCAATCGATTTCGGTCAGGGGACCACCTGTGGAATCCTACTATTCCAAAATATATCAGAGAACTTTCCAGTATAGTAGTATTAATTGTTTTCAATCGAAACGAAAACATTCTCTATTTAGAACTACTTTTTGATGATCTATATAATAGATGTCACTTTACAATTGCATCATGTAGAATATTTGTAAAACTGTTGAAACATCCTTCTGATCAGGCGTACAGTGCATTGAGCATATAAAAGTAATTTTGAAATGCGCTATATAAATGTCATAATTTATCATTATTATTAATTATCATTATATAATTGTACCGGTAGATTTTTTTATGGCCGACTGGAAACAGAATCCGTGTCAAGCTTGATTTTGTACAATTCTATTCAAAATGACCCATTCTGATGATGACATGAAGGTAAGACATGTTTTTTTCCTCTCCATTACCTGTTCCTGTTGTGCTATGTTGCCGATTGGTGCTATATAGAATATATATAGATTAGAGGAAAGCTGGCTTGTCTGATGGGCTGTGAGTGTGGAGTTAGATTGTGAACCATTTTATATGGAAGGGTGTGTAAAACATGTGCAAAACATAAATATCTCTGAAATAGACCATATTACACAGTGGCCTTGATTTTAATTTTACCAGTTTGGATAGACTAAGAAATTTTAACCCACATGGATTTTAAAGTTATGTTCTCATAAGTTACTCCCTTCCATAAAACATGCATAGTCAACTCGTCCATTTCAAATGCTGATTTTTCTCCTTTTATGAAAGAGGCACATGTCACTCCTCTTTAGAAAAAAGATAATCTCGACCCTGAAGTTCTTAAAAATTTTAGACCTGTATCAAATTTAAGTTTTATATCTAAAATCATCGAAAAAGTTGTCGCAAAAAGATGCCATGACCACATGCTACTAAATGAGATCACCACGCCCTTCCAGTCTGCCTACAAGCCTGGACATAGTACTGAGACAGCCCTGGTCAGAGTACACACTAAAAACGTACTGTTAATAATGTTAGACTTCAGTGCGGCATTTGATACCATTGACCACATGACCCTTCTAGACAGACTACAGATTGTGTTCGACATTGACGGTCAAGCATTAGGATAGCTCAGGGCATACCTGTCAGACCGAACACAGAAAATTTCGGTTTGCGGTACGTCGTCTTCACCGTCAATCATGGAATACTGCGTGCCTCAAATATCTGTTCTGGGTCTGTTCCTCTTCACTCTTTATACGACCCCACTTGCTGACATCATCGACCTGCACAGTCTACACTACCATCTCTACGCTGATGACACCCAACTGCACATTCCTGTCACCTCAACATCTTCTTCTGAACGCTCTCTTAATACAATCTCCACCTGCCTCACTGAATCAGAATTTGGATGACTGACAACAAACTTAAGCTTAAAGACGACAAGACAGAACTGATATCTTTTAGAAAGAAACGTGCTGACATCTTATTACAAGAAATTAATGTAAACGAAAATCATATTTTGTAACTCGAAGACTGTACTGTAAGGAATTTGGGTTTTTACTTAGAGTTTAGAGATGAATTTTTGACCATGCAATGTCATATTATACTAAATTATGCCAATCAATTCATTTTCATCTAAAAAATATCAGTCGTATCAGAGATGTACTTGACGAAGACACAACAAAACTGTTAGTTCACGCTTTTATCACGAGCAGATTAGACTATACTATTGCAATTCTCTGCTATGGAATTCCAAAAAGCTCATTCGAGAGACTGCAGGTTTTACAAAACAAAGATTATAACTCGGACAAAAGTCAGAGATCATATCAAGCCAGTCCTGCGGTCTCTCCATTGGCTTCCTATGGAAAAGAGAATTGAATTTAAGATCGCATATCTTACTTTTATGCATCCATGGCACTGCACCTGTTAATTTGCAAAATATTATTGAGAAATACAACCCTGTCCGCTCTCTGATGTCTCCTTCTTGTAAATTGTTAGAGCGCAAACTTCCCAAAAAAAAATGCCCTGAGCGCGCTTTTGCTTTCTCCTCTAATTTGGAACTCTCTCTCCTTTTTAACACACGGAACTGTCATACCTTGCAATGTTTTAAAACGGCTTTAAAGACTGAACTCTTTAGGTAGGCTTACTTTTGATATTATATCAAAAGTAAGTCAAAAGTAAGCTGACCTAAGGTTACATGTGTTGCTCATGTGTGGTGCGTGTGTGTGCATGTGAGTGCGTGATGTGAGTATTATTCATACGTAGGTCTACGTTGAGTGTGTCTGTTTCCATTAATCCATGTATTGGTTTTGTTGATGTAAAGCGCCTCTGAGCATTGTTGTGGATTGAGGCATGACTTATTATTTATTAGGTTGTGAGTATTCGCATCCCTGTATAAAAGCACGTCGCCATGGCTCTTTCGGGTAGTGGATTCTTTTTTTTAGAACATCTTCATCTAGCTCTTTCGGATGGGGCGATAAACAGGAGGTCCCAAGGTTTATTTTTAGGTAGCGTCAATCGTCACCGAATGATCCTGTCATAATTGACACTGCGTCAATTGTAACCGGATGCCCTAAATCCTAAACCCTAAATCCTAAACCCATCAAAGGTAGATCTAGGGTCTAGCGGGAACATAGACGTAGGAATATGAAAAACTGATTTTCGTCAAAGAAGAAAAAAGAAGAACTGCAAAACTGATTTTCGGTAAAAGAAGAACTGCAAAACTACGTGGATCATTCGGTTACTATTGACACTTCCTTATTTTTAAATATCTAAGACAGTTACACACTTGAAAATAAAATCTGATTTAAATTTTAAAAAACCGATTTTTTCCAACAAAAGGCCCCTTACTTACTCTACAACTACAGTTAATGCGAAGAACGACAGCCTGTATTATTATTACTATTAGACTACTAACTATTATTATTATTGTGCAAAAACAATGACAATGCCCTTTTTTTACCTTGCAACTGGCATCATTAATTAAAATTAAACAAAAACACAATTGAAAACCAACACACAAGAAAATAAAGGGTCTTCACATTGTCAACTGTACAAACCTTTTAAATTCAACCTATCTAGATAGTTAAGATAGCATCATCAAACACTTAGTCAGGTGACAAAAATGTCTCTATACTATACCTATCTTATGCTTGCTTCAACGTTTGTTTATCTTCTTTGTCTATCATCGTAGTGGTCTCCCTTACTTTGTTTATTTCAGTGACGAAATGATTTTAATCGATGCTGAGCATTGGTTTTGCTTAGGGTATTTAATGCAATTTAATGGGTTTTTTATATATAGATGTGAAATTCCTGAGATTCTAGCAATTTTTATTCAGCCAGCCAATAGCCTGCAATGCATAAAGCTAAAACGATAACAAATATGTTTATCATTTTATAATCATTTCAGTTTTCGAACTCTTTTGATTAGAAAATTACTAAATTTAGGCAAATTCGAACCGGAAGTTTAGATTATTACAAAAGCAACAAGACGAACAAGATCGTTTTCTCCATGACAAATGAATTGTTATCTTTAGATATCTAGTCATTGTTGATCTAGATAAAGATTATTTTTTGATTACTGTATCCTGTGTTACTGTTTTAACCATATCGTCTTTGATGAGTGGATGTTAAACTGTACTATTCCTTCCCTTTGAATATGGATCAGGTAAACACATTTTCATTTAAAATTAAGTTGCAGTTGCAGTACGGAAGAACAACAAAGACAAAATTCAAAAATTCTCCTTCTCGTCCCTCACCTTTGAGACTTCACTTCAGACTCTTGACTCGCAACTCCTCGTCCTCACCCACCACACCACACAGTAACACAGTAACCACACCACAGCAATAATACAATAACAACTGGAAACATTAATGACAATGAATGTTATTAGCCTTAGCAGCAACAAAATTCAAAACAATGATTCAATGTCAATGATGAATTTGATAGTTAATTTTACTTTTTTACTTTTACTACCAGTACCAGGTACATTTACTGTCATTGACTGTGCATTAATTTAGTTTTGGACAACACACTATTCGCCCACATGGAGATGGGGTGAATACTATCAGTATCAGTATCAGCACTATTCGCCCACATGGGGTGAATAGTACCAGTACCAGTGCCATTCGCCCGCATAGGGATGGGGAGAATAGTATCTCCACAGTGTAAGCACTATTCGCCCACTTACAGTTACAGCATTTCAATTATGTGCCCACATGTGGGTGAAGAGTTACATCACTATACTATATATGCCCACGCCCACATGGGGATGGTGTGAGTGTGAATAGTGTCTTCACAGTGTGTAGTAAGCACATGTGGGCGAATATTATAGGCCATGTTAATATGCTTGCTGAGCTAGTGTTGAGAGTCATCTTTGGACATGATCGCTTCTCACTGGATAAAGATAAAGAAAAGAAGAAGAAAGAGGAGGAGCATTTTTAGGTGACAAGCTCAATGTTGTCAGAGAGGGGCGGGACAATTTGGGGGTAGTTTTGTCGATTTTCAAAGGTGGACAGTATGAGCTACGATGCATCCCTTGGTCTCTACCCAACACTGAAAGACTTAGACTGTAGTCTAGTCTAGGTTTGTGAATAGAAAAAACGGGCACATGTTAGAAAGAATGAAAAAAGGACTTCTTTATGGTCAGTAGAAGACTTTTCAAAGGTGGACAGTACGGTGCACCCGTTGTTCTCTAGACTGAAAGACTTAGACTCTAGTCTTAGTTAGGTGTGTGAATAGAGAAAAAGGTTATGTGTGTTAGAAAGAATGAAAACAAGAATTCATTAATGGTCAGTGCTTTTCAAAGGGGCGGCG
>JAUELH010074245.1:0-12632 GCA_031471375.1 Hermissenda crassicornis | reverse complement strand
GAGATAGCTACAATATTGGGCAAGTTGAAAGAATTGATGGAAGAAGATCCTTACAATATTTTCATGTTTATTGTCGAGAGAGAACATCGACACAGGTCAAATTGTGCTGGTAAACAGTAAGATGACAAGTGAAGCTCTAGATTTTTTGCTGATAAGGAAAGGCAGGTGATAATAACTATATATGATGATAATATGATAAAAATATGACACTTTAACAGACAACAGATGATTTACAAATAAAAAAAGGTCATCTATCAAAAAAAAAAAAAAGGTACAAATACAAATAGCTACCATATCCAAAACTATGCATTGTGATTCTCATCCGGGATTTACTATTCTTTGCACTCAGTTTGTCTAAATAGCAAGTGACCCTGATAGATTTAGTTCCACAATGCACTAAATGGGACGATAAGCTTTGATTTGGTGGGGGCCCGGGCAGGTCTGTCATTTTGGTCCTGTGTCAGAACACCCAATGTTCATTTGTTGGCTATAGTGTTGTTCCCACATAAACCAATAAACACATTACTGTAGCCCTGATATCAGAGCCAGCTGGATTTTGTGTTTTGTGCTTTTATATGACAATGAATCGCTATCATTACCAAATAACAAGGCATGACAAAAAAAATCCTGGTTCTGATATTAAGGCTCAAGAATTTGTTATTTTGCGCAAGAGAAAAAAATCATTTAAAAAATATGGAAATGATCCCACTGCAATTTTGATAGAGTGGGGAGGTATAGGGAATTCTCTGGTATGCAAAAGTATTGAGTAAGATTGTTGACTAGACAGAAAATAAATAAGAAGCATATATGTTATTGAGTCATTTCATTTGTCATATTTTCTTCAACTTGAGGAGAAAAAATTGAGCTTAAGCATTTCCTATATATACATATGTGCTTTGTTTAACTTGAGAAATATCATCTATAATGATTAATATCAAATATGTACCCATGACTATGACTCATTGCCAAACGAGTAGCACATAAAACTGCCACAATACAGACAGGAAAGTAAAATACTTCACCTGATCTCTCTCTTACCCTAAAACACAACACAGCTTATCAATAAATATTGTTATAATTTATATTTTTATGTTTCAATGTTAGCTGATGCCTTTACAAAAGTGATAAGTTTACCTAATACTTATTATTCTTAACTCGTTTATTGTGTTATCTTAATAGTTGAAGAATCAACCATAACTTCTTTAAATGATAGTTCATTGTTTACAAAAATGCTCCCATATTTAGCAATGAGCCATGTACAACCGGTAGTGATATGATACAAATACAATATAAAAATACAAGGATGAATATGAAAAAATTTACAATGCAGTTTTTCTCTCACAATGGATTGATTAAATATGAAACAATATTTCATTCATATGAGTTGTCACTGTTTCTTACATTTTGAAAAAGACAGACTGAAAAGAATTCAAAAGTCCAAAACCCTGACTGGCTTAAGTTTTGCCTCCTATGGAAATTTTGATTTTTCTAGTGTAATGATCTTAGTGACAATAACTATGATCAAAACCTAATATCAAAGCATAGAGATTAGTGAATCTGTTGGTGTGCTTTTTTTTTGTTAAGAGAGTGCATCAACACAGATAGTTGGTCATATTGTGCTGGGAAACAGTAAGACAACAGGTAAAGTTAAAGGAGTGGGCAGAAGTAGATTTTCCTGAAAAATAAAAGCACATGATTAATAATAATAATAATAATAATAATAATAATAATAATAATAATGCAACATATGATAACATGAGAAAATATGACACTCAACCAACAGATGATTTACACACACAAAAAATCATCTGCCACAAAAAGGAACAAACACACTAAATTATATGATCCCCACCCAGGATTTTCAACTGCCCTTTCTGTGCAAAGGTACTTTGTCTAGATAGATTCAGTGCCATTATGCACTGGATTAATTTGGTGGGGGCCTGGGCAGATCTGTACTGCATTGGTCCATCTTTTTCAGAGCAGAGCCCATCTTCATTCCTTGGTTAATGAACATCACACAGATAGTTGTTATTCTCATACAAACCAACAATGGAAAATGTAGCCCTGGTGTGTCTACTCCACAGTTTTAGACAACAGAGCCTGGATTAGTGAATCATTACAACAAATAAAATGAACACTTTGGTTGCAAGATACATGGTTGTTAAATTTGAATCGTTAAACCATGAAGCTACAAAGCAATAAAGCCAAAGCCATATGAAGGGTGATAAGATATTTACACTCTACACAATACAATGAAAATACAAATCAATGACAACAGAACTATGCTCTACGTCATTACTTCTGTATCTGGGTGATAAGAAGCGTCAGTTTAGCATAAACTGCTAATGTCTGGAAAATTATTGAGTATTATGGTGCAATCAGGATTATCAATCATTCCTCAATCTTGCAATTCATTTTATCTTTCATTTTCATTTTGTGATGGCTGAAAGCAATGAACTAAATTAATTGACAATGGAAAGCTTAACAAATAATTTTTCATCCTGTCCTACAGTAAGTACTTGCAATTATAATGTGCTATAAATGTAATTAGTTTTTGAATAGTATTTCTTACAAAGGTCAAATTGGATGTAAAATGACAATAGAGATGAGTTAAAAATGTGATAAGCATTGAAGGCAGATGACGAGATGGTATTGTTTGATATTGTAGGGATTTGAGATCCCCTTACAAACATTACCAATGCAGAATTTGCCGCTTCAAGAACCAAATGAGAATAAAATCTTTATTGGACAAAATATTGCTGGGAATCTAATCATTATATCAAATCCCAATTTCTTACACCATGTAATGTGTCTGATAAAAATCACATTTCGTCAGCTATAAATTTTCTTCCCAAATAAAACAACACTCTTTTAAATAAATTGGCTGTATCTGATAGATTAAAGCACATTTCATGACATAATATTACCAGTAATTAAATTCTCCAGCACCAGACGCAAACCCTAACTTTAAATTAAAAACAAGAAGATATTTATATATAAATATGATAAGTTTAAATATATATCATAACTTTTTTTTAAAAAGCACCAATGTTGGCTAAGTTATGTATAATACCCAGAGGGCAAAAAAATATCTTTATGGCCACTGTTCAACTGAGTAATCAAAAAAGAGGTAAATATCCATGACGACAATGGAAGCTCATAAGATGAAGAAGCTTTGGTATATAACATTTCATTTACCTAAATTTACTGAAAAGCAATAGCAATTGCACAGGTAACTAACATACATTACATACATTGACATGGAGATTATGTTATATATATAAATTTACAATGAATGGAATATCACTTTTTCCAGCTGCACGAGTTCCACACTCTCAAATTTTGTCCACAGTCCGCAATCAAGTATCAAAAAAGCATTCCTACTTTGCATACAAAATCAACAAACATATATATATGCAAACTTGGGTCATAAAAGCAAGTGATGATTACTGACGTTATCATTTCAAGTCCAACTGGTATTCAGGAAACAGAAAATGAAACATGATTTCTGATAGATAGAACTAAAGGGTAAGATAACAATTATCAAATTTTTGTTTTGTTTGTTAAGAGAGCACATCGACACAGCTAGGTCATATCGTGCTGGGAAGCAGTAAGATGACAGGTCAAGTTAAAAGATTGAGCAGAAGAAGATTTCCTGAAAAAGAAAAAGAAAATGATTAATAATATAATAATAATCTGAAAAATCTAACAATCAAATAGACAGATGATTTACACCCCCCAAAAAAAAATCATATGTCACTGTCACAAAAAGGTACAATACCCACCATACCCCAAACTGCATCGTGATCCCCATCCAGGATTTTCTACCGTCCTTTATGTACTAAAGTACTCAGCACGTCTAGATAGCAAGTCATCCCGATAGATTCAGTTCCACAATGCACTGAATGGGGGATGGCCATTGATTTTGTAGGGTCCCTGGCAGGTCTGCACCATATTGGTCTAGCTCTGCCAGACCCCCTAAGCCCTCCCAAAGAAAAAGGTAGTCTTGATAACAGACAAAAAAAAGAGCAGGACAGGGTTCATTCATTGGTTTGTGAACAACACATGTAAACCAATGAAGAAATCAAATCCTGCTGCCCGGGTGCGTCATTTCACAGTTTTTTGGACAACTGGGAGGAGCATGCCACGTGGGCGCATTATCACAATGCTAACTTACATTGAATACAGAATACACACACACCCATCTTGAAACAAAAATTTACCCACAGAAAACATGATCATATCTTTAACTCATCACATCCATTTCATAAAACCAGAAAACACTGAAAAGTGGAAAGTGGGGGATGAAATTACTCTGGAGAACAATCAATCTTTATCATCAATTTCCAAGTGAATCAACCTTCAATAATTCAGTCTCATTTATATGATCAAGTGTCCCCATTTCACACATTCATTGAGATATTCAAATGTTGACAGGAACCACAATAAGTTGTCATATTGAGCATTTCAAAAATTTCTTGATAAAGTGGTGTTGTTCTTTTTATATAATTTCCTCCATTTTCTTGAATCCATGGAATAGTATAGATGATAATCATGCTCTCTGTCCTGTCCTTGAACGTACAGAAAAGGCAACATCTTTCACAAATAAAGTATTTATATGATTAAATGAACAATGGTGTTGTGATCAATAATATTTTTTAAATCATAAGTTGTCAATGTCAATTGGACTATGTGAAACACAAGAAGGTGAAAAGTTGATAAGAAAGAAAATGAGATTCTATTATACAAATCAGATTCTTATATTTTGGGGGGAAACAAAAGAGAAATCATCCCATTCTATTCTAATTTGTTTCATATAGTCATGCCTCATTCCCAACTAAATACAGAGATGAAGTGAAAGTATGCATACGACCACATCACTCAGGAAGAATACAACTGTCCATCATTGTAGTCGAGTTGGGTTAAAGTTCATACGATCATACAGCAGTATCATTTGAGTATAAGGCTTATTTCTTTTCAGCTGGTTTATCTTCCGGTGCAGATGCAACCCGTGTGGAGATCCCGCCCCATCGAATGCGGTATTTTCTACTCCTCCATGTTATTGTGGGGTCCCAGTGGGCACGTAGAACAAGGGAGAGGTATGACATCTCATTTACCAACCATCCAACCATAAATTCAAACTTTGAAAATGGCAAGGGACCACCCTGTAAGAGATAGAATACATAAAATTAGTGTTGGCATTAATAAAAATAAATTTTAAAAATAACCCAAGATCATCAAAGTATATATGTAATCATGAAATTATATAAAAATATAGAATCTACTGTGTTGCCATGATTACCAAACATGATTGTTTATTGATGTTTGTCAAAAGAGAATGAGAAAACATTAGATGCCTTTAGTTTTAGAAAGTACTGTAAAAACATTAGAAGTAAAGATAACTTATTTCCAGAGAAGCAGTACTTCAGCAGTAAATTTTGCTCTCTTGATTGTTTTGTAAAAACTTACAAGTCAAATTACAGATGAACTATTTGTTCCATTTAGATACATTTTTCACACTACTTACAATACATCAATTTTACATTTTCCAAATCATTGTCTTATCATAAAATCAAGAAAGTCAATATTTTTCCGAGGCATGTCAAAAACATTGAGCTCGCAATATTCAAATCATTGTAGCCTTATCGAATATGTACAGTGTAAATTTTTACTAAATAGCAGGGACAAAAGAAAAATAGCGATCCTTATACTGAAAACTGCATGTTTCTTTCTGTGTCTGCAATTTGAATTCTTTACCCCAATAACACTTTTGAATCGCCCTGAATATCTTTCTTTGTTTTAAAGATAGCAGCACACAATTCACCCGGAAGTAGTAAGACAATACATTTAGTTACGGATCAGAGGTTACCCTCTCTAGCAATAAGGACTCTAAATCATCTATAAACAGAATTTCACAGTGATGACCAAAAAATCGTTATACCTGGATGACTGATACCAAAATATAATCCAGCAGGAACCAAATGAGAACATGCACCAGAAAGAAGACAAGTGGAGACCAGTCAAACAAATATTGGGTGACAACGGACATGATTAGTCCAAACACCAAACACTGAAACATTGGCTCTATAGCTGTGGAGGGAACAGTTGCTGTACGTAGCTTGGTCCATCTGAAAATTAATAGAGGTATACAACCAAAAAGTAAGAAAAAAGTGTAATGAAATTTCAAGCCCACATACTAACACAGAGCAATCTTCAGTAAAAATAGATTTTGAAGCAGAACGCTTCAGTAGATATTTCAATTATCTATCTTTATGATATCCACTATATTAATCTTTCACACAGAACTAACTCATCACCACAATCAACATCATCCTCATTATGACCAACAGTATCACCATCAATAGCATTATTGATATTATCATTATTGATATCATCATTATGCATGCTGACCTGACTTGAAAAAACCTTCAATAAATTCATGGTTAAAGCTTCTGATATAGAATAGTAAGAGTGAATTATAATATCAACATCTTTTATTCTTTTCAATATCAATGTATACTTCTGTCACTTAACTTCATTTGTGTATTACATGTTAAATTTCCCTTTTGTTAGGGTAAAGTACAGATTCCACCAACATTTCCAATAAATACTGAAACATCAACTGTACAACCCTACATTGCAATTTGACCCTAATGGGGTCTGACAAAAGAAACCTAAAACCGTAACAATTTTATCCTTAAATTTGAAAGCATCAAAGTTTCAACATGTAAATGTCGCAGGAAGAAAAAAAAATTAAATACCTGATGAGTCGATCATGAAAAGCTATCACGGAATAGTGTCCAGAATTTTGGAGGGCTGCTTGGCTACTCAAAGTGATTTTATAACCTCTGGAGAAATAAAAATATCAACCATGCTCAATGTTAATTCACAATTTTGAATTGGCTACAAATAATCAAATTTTGTCTGCCTTTCTTTAATTTCTCATGTCCGACACAAATCAAAAACTTTACAGCATGTGATGTAAATAATGTTCAAGAGTGAAAAAAAGGTCATAATGATTAACTAAGATTACAACAGACTGATTTCAAGAAATCAAATTCAGTGTGTGAGAAGGAGTTTTGAAAATCTATTAATTTCAAGGAAATGGAAATAATTTCACAAACTTTCCAGAGAAATTAAATGTTGATAAAGACTAAACAATCTTAATTCATACACATCAATTGATTGGGAAAATAGTAAACTAAATGTGAAGAATTATTATATATTTCAGAGCATGTCAACACAGTTAAACCATAATGTACTTGCAATTAGTAAGATAATAGATATTTTTAAAAGAATGAAGAAATGAACACCATTATACTATTGGCATTCTTCAACCATTCGTAATTCAAGGGTTAAAATATATGTTAATTACAATACTACGCAATCAAAAAATAATGTTTTATCACTAGGAAAAATTCAGCACGCTATAAAAGTCATTTCCTACCTGTCTAAAACAGCTTGAGCCAAAAAATAATCTTCTGCTAAGTATTTTCCAAAGGTGGCTAAACCTCCAGCATCTTCAATAATGTCTTTGCGGAACAGTGTGGACATTCCAGAGGCACAGTTTATTCCTAATACATTGGCTGTGATATACATTTTCCCATGTTGCGTGCCAAAGAATATCTGAGGGTAAAACATAAGATTTTAAGAGTTTGGATTGTTGGTTTTAAAAAGAAACAAAGCCTTTATATTACTTCAAACTGCAAGGTTCATTCTTTTTACTTGCCCAAAAATGTTAATCAAAACAACATGAAAGAGCAACCCATCATATTCAGATTTCATTACAGTTGGAAAATATCCTGACCTAATGATTCTAACTGATTCAGACAAGAATCATTGTTATGATCATCAATTTTAACATAAAATACAATAATACTACCCTAAATATTTCAAACAAGCAAAAAGCAATGAATGGGAATCAAATTAATAAAGCACATACTTTCTCCATATGTGATGAAAATCCAGGTCTGTCACAAAGATATGGCAACTGTTGTACCAAGCCAATTTTGTCTTTCATAAGCAATGCCATGTCCATTAGAGTGTCTTCCCTCACTGTAAAGAATAATATATAGACAACTTGTAACAATTTGAAATACTAAGCTATAAAGTGTTCATTTTTCTTAAGTGACATCGGTTAGGTTCTGCATCTATAAATTACTCTTTTTGGTCTACATCAAGCAACCATTTATAGCCTATACTCCAATATATGTTTTAATTACAGCTAATCTCAAGATTATTTAACAATCTCAATTCATTAACCCTGTCTGAACAGAATGAAAAAAAAATGGCAAGAAATAATAATTATATAAAATGACAAGTGAAACTCACCATCTTTCACAATATTTAAAGTTTTTAAATATTAGCTTTTTATTCTTTTAAGAAAAAAAAAATTGTATGTTTTCACTTGAGCATCAGTTACATATTGAGCGAAATAATTGAAAACTCACTTTTTATACTACTGTCCGATATCAAGAAAAAATCATATCTAGATGCTTCATATCCCTTGATCATATTGTTGATTTTTGGGTTCACACCCACACTCTTGGCACCTAAAAAAAACAAAAAAACATGTCAGATATAAATATTCATTTTTGAATTAACAACCATAGCAAATTGGGTTTTTTCAGGCCAGGCTCATTAAAAACATGAGCTTCAATTTTAACACGAATCCATAGATCACAGTTTAAGAAGAGATAGTTATTAAACATACAGACTGAAATTATATCAAACAGTAGCCAAAATAAATAAGATACCAGCCAATAGTTAGAAGTAACAAAATTATAACCAGCTTGTTAGACTAAGAAGAAATTAAACAAAAATAGCAGTAGTAAAATAATATATTTTCAGCATGGCACTGAATTGTGCACCCTACAGCAGAAACTATTTATGAAGGAATAGATAGAATAGTAGTATATCACTCTTGATGCAAAGCAATTACAATTTATTAAAGCTATCCTTACACTGCAATGCGGTACAAAAAAGGAAATTTGATAAAGAAAGAAAGAAAGTATATCACTCCCTCAAATGCGAAAATTGCTCACTTGTCTTTGCCAAAATGAAAATGCAACAGGTTTTTATAATTCAGTCTTCAATTTGTTGCATTCAATGTAACAAGTCTCAACACAACGGTTTCGATTTTTTGTTTAAAACACCCTTTTGCAACACATGATGGTTATTTAAAAGGAAGTAACTCCAATTTATAGTCCATCTGCAATGGAAGTATGTGGGATTGAGTCTTAAAAACAAAGGTCCTGAGTAAAAAAAAAAATTGTTACCACTGGAATTCGAATCCATCTCTCAAACCAAAGATGAGTGAAATAATCCCTGTTACGTATCACCATGAAGAACAGGCAATATAAAAGTAAGCGATTAATACAAATTTATATAATCTTTCTTTCTTTCTTTCTTGATCAAATACCTTTTGTACCGCATTGTAGTGTAAGGATAGCTTTGATAAGACGCAGGTGATCAGCCCACTGTCTAATTTATATAATCATAGCGCATAGAGCACTGCTATGTGGATATGCGCTATATAAATGCTATTTATTATTATTATTATAGTTTTAAAAATCAACTTACCTATAAATAACTTTGCATCCACCTTTGGATATTTTAAAATCAAACTTTGGACAACCATAATGACGGAATCTAATTCATCTTGCACACAAAATAAGATTTCATACTGAAAGAGAGAGAGAGAGAGATGTGAATATAATGGGAATATTAAAAAAAAGCATTCAGCAAAATGTGCATACAAAGTGGAGAGGGGGGTTTGATGTACTTCTATTACATTTTATTGCAAAAACGTTAAATGCATGAACAGTTTAATTTTAAAATGTTTTAAAAAATGGGCAGGGGGAGGGGGGAGGAGATAGAGATAGAGGGAAGAGAGATATGTTTTTGAAAAGATATCAGAATGAGAAATTGATGGGAATAAAACCGCAATAAATAAGGAAAGATACACTATCATTCTTGTGAGACAGCCATGATAATGTTTTAACAGCAAACATTTACTTTTACAGTATCATACAATGTTCTGAAACTGTCAAAATTAGTATGTGTATAAAAAAGAAAATTAATAATTAAATAACTCACCTGCGGATATTTCATTGTAAAATAAGTCTCTAAGTTGTCAAATAAATTGGGATCCACACCTACAAGAGGTTTGATGATAGAAATCCCAGGTAATTCCTCCGGCATTGCTGTTTTCAGTTTTCGAGTGAGCCGCCATTTTCTGGGGAAAATAGTTGGCAATATCAGTAATCGACAAGATGATCTACCACTATCACATAGTATAGAGAGCAAAAAGAAAATGACATAGTTATCATAGTACAGTAATCACTGGCTGAGAGCATGGTCATCAGGAGACAAGAAAGCTATTTTTATGTGGGTTTTTTCATGGTTTCAATCTAAAAAGTACAGGACTTTAAATAAATAGCAAACCCTCTCATGGGTCAATGACAGGGATAGACCATTAAGTCTATTCATGTGCATAGCCCTCGTACACTGTGATAATGGCTATATTATCGACACCTACTTTCCTTACAGCTGAGGGCATGGATACTTTGATATTACTGATGGACATGTTGTCACGGTGATTTCTACCACATAAACCAAATGACTGGACATGAATTACGGAAATGTCTGTTCAATGTTGCATCCATTGTTTCAAGCAGTGGCAAATACCACACTATGGTCTGTGTGGGGTTTGTCCTAGTAGTTACGCCGTTGGCGGAAAGATGGACAAGAGAATTTACTCCCATTGCCTCACTCGACCTACATGTAAATGGATACCAGCTTGGTATAAAAAAATAATATGCGATGAACCAGCGTCCTATCTATACGGTAACAGCATTAACTATTTGTCCACCTCACGTAGTAGTCAATAGAGACAAAAATCAGCTCCACCCCACGGACTCTTACAACTTTAACAGGGCTTACTTTTTTACATAGTCCCTTTCGGATATGAATAGGTTAGGGGGCAGATCATTTTTTTAGAACGGTAAACATATTCATCGCTCAGGAAGAAATAATAACAATAGCACCATTCTATCAGTCGCAACTTATTCAGTCTAGTTTTCTAAATTTCTGTGCCTTCCACTTTCCGTACACATTTGGAGAAGGTCATTGTTACTGAAGTATCTAATCTATCTGAATTATAATCTAGAAATGTCAACAGAACATGACAAGAACTTTGATCCATTCTGCATGTATTTAAACTTGCATTATCATTAATAAAGTATAAAGAGGTCTTGAGTGTTGTCTGGAGTTGCCAAGCAGTCTGAATTAACACCTTTTTTACAGAGTTCAAATGGTATATAATATGGCTTGGACCTATGATGTACACATTTAAACTTTCTCAAAGGCATAAGGAATACCCTGTTGTTCAATTTTCTATAGTAATTAAGCTTTGGGAATTTCACTAGTAGTTGAAATCAAACAGTACTTGTATTACCACGACATTCTTAATTTACAGAGAATAAAAGTTACACTTTGAGTTTGATTAAAAGTAAAAAGACAAGAGTCTTAAAATAGGTACAACTCTTAGCTACTTAATTCTGTCTCACATCGAATTGCCCTGGATCACACCACTACTACAGCCACCGCATAAGTAAAAGTATGGAATTGTTCAATCTTATCACTAATTTTTCCAACATTGGAACAACATTGTTGTGGCAGAGTGGTAAAGGTGTTAACCACTAGATCCGAGAGTCGACGGCGATGGTGCGCAAAATGGTTCCCAAAATAGTTCCTAATGGTCACCAAAGTCAAAGCGCGTCGCAGGGGCTCTATCAGGTATTGGAGTCTCTTAGAACACCAAGCCTTCTCAGATGAGGTGATAAAAATGAAGTCCCATGTCATATTAGGCACTTAAAGAACCCATGGTAGTTTCAAAATCGCAAAGAGTAAGCCAATTTTCGCTGCAGTCCTGGGAAAATTAATTCTACCTATACAGACAGTGGGCTTATCACCTGCTAGTCTCAAATCTTGATGCAAAGCAATTACAGCTTATTAAAGTCCTTATACCACAATGCGGCTGAATGCGGTATAATAAAAGTAAAAGGTAATTTGATCAAGAAAAGAAGCAAACCTGCAAACGGCAGTGACAATGTAACTAACATGATACATCTGACAACCTCATACCCATGGCAACAAAAAGAAGAGGCCATCCACAGCAACTAAGACTAAACTAAAAAAACTAAGAGGAAGCCCTTCGTCAAAAACACCACCCAAGTCTGTTTTCCAAGGGCAATTCGATTTGGAATACCCTGCCTGCACACTACAGACTACAGTAGAAGTAGTACAGACTTTCAGTACTACTGACTGATAAACTATCCAGTACAACATTGAATTGTGTATTTGGTGAAATTGGTCATGATGAATGCATGGTGGGCCGGTATTTAAGTGAGTACTGTTTGGCGGCGCAGTGGCCGAGTGGTTTAGGTGTTCGCCACTAGAGCAGAGGGTCGGCGGTTCAATCCCCAGCAGCACGTAATGTGTTTCTGCACAAAATGGTTCCAAATGGTTCCTAATTGTCACCAAAGCGCGTCGTCGGGGCTCTATCGGGTAGTGGAGTCTTAGAACACCTCGCCTTCTCGGATGGGGCGTTAAACAGGAGGTCCCGTGTC
>JAUELH010073136.1:0-11087 GCA_031471375.1 Hermissenda crassicornis | reverse complement strand
TCTCCTTACTTACATCTCCTTACTTACATCTCCTTACTTACATCTCCTTACTTACATCTCCTTACTTACATCTCCTTACTTACATCTCCTTTTCTACACCAACATCTATCCCTAGGGACTGTTCATGGTTTGCCATTGGTCACTGACAATTGTAATCGACAGGTTTTGACCGTGCTGTTGTACCTACCTAACCCATTGGAAACTTTGGCTGTCAGCAGCAATCGTTTTACACCCCGTAACTGGTAGCCCCTCCTTTGACCCGTGGCCATCAGAATGCCGAGATAGCTGAAGGGAACCATGGGAGACAAGATGATGAAAATATCCGACTTGGACGTGGCTGTAAGGGCAGCTGGGGGTCGATGAGTGATTTCGTCAAGATCACCTGACCAATTACTTGAGTTTGACTGAAAATAAAAAAAAAGAGCATTCTAATTGAACGCTGTTCGTACAGCAGTACAGATGGTTACTCAAATAACATCAAAGTAGTGCAATTGTAATAGAATGATTCTGGTTTATTTGCTCCATTTGTGTCTCTAATTGTAACAGTAGAAAACTGAATGGACAATAAGTCGTCTCATACTGTAATCATTAGGGATTAGCTATGTCTCTAAGAAGGTATCTATGAGAGTGGTCACCATATTAGCACAATGACAGTTTATCTACTTCATAACAATGTACAACACTGAAAGAGCAAAATCTCAAAAGTAACAAAGCCCCAATTGATAGGCACCAGGACATAAGTAGCAGTAGCGGGACAAAGAAATTCCTGGGGATTGAGAGGATAAATCCATTAATTCTGTAAAAGTGTTAAGATAAAACTTCTCACACACTATTTCTGCCGATACATACACGGTTACTTTTTTTTTCATGGTTCATGGTATTAAAAAAACCCAAATGATGAGAATTTTATGTTATCTTAACACTTTACAGAATCAATGGATTTATCCTCTCAAACCCCAGGAATTTCCTGGTCCTACGACTGCTACTTCTGTCCTGGTGTCATATTTAGAGTCATTTATCATCTATTATTTTTTGATGTTACACATTGTCATATTATCTATTACTTGCGAATTGTGCCAATTAATAGCTCTAACCCATGTCTGTTTAACATTACGCACACATCTGTAACAAAAAATTCCAAGAAACGATGAATAAAGAAAGTATTATGATTATTATCATCATTGAAATCAACACACTCACTCACAAGATAGGTTTGGACCCTTTATTAAAGAATGGGGTATGCTATGACCATACACTACACCCTCAATGTATTGACAATTCACCTTTTTCCCCTTTCTGGTTACTTTGGTCATATCTTTTGGCCGATATGGAATGCCAACATCCACTGACGCAGCACCTTTCATGATTCGACCTCCAAACCAACGAGATAGTTCACTCTATAAGATAAAAATAGATAAAAACGAAACAATATAGATATTTTTTTCATTCCATTTCAGGAGTTGTCAGTTTGGATGACAGCAGTTTTGCTATCATCATAATGTATCTTTAACAATGTTGACTTATTACTATTATTGAAAGAAAAAAAAAAGTTGATGAATTATCATTTATAAATTGCAAAATATCACTCAACCCGAAAGTGATGTAAATTGACATGTCATCTTTCCCCTCATCTACAATTATGATATGCTAAAACATTTTCCTAAACGATTCAAACAAAACTTACTTGAACTCTGGACGGATTTCTCGGACAAAACAATAGAGTGCTCTCCCTTGAATCACCACCATAGAGGGCGCAGAGAGAGTTTGGGTCTGTCCTTTGTGCCAATTGTGGGTCAGAAGGACCCACAGCCTCAAGCCAGATGGATCTGGCAAAAGTTCCTCGTAGAGAGATGGCAAAGATGGGCCCAATGTTGTTTAGAAGCTCCAACTCCCTGTGTTTCTGCTGTTGCGATTTCTCTTTACCCTGTTGCTGTTGTTGTTGTTGCTGTGGTTGCTGGTTGGGTGTTGACATTTCTATCATTCCAGGGCTGGGATAAATCAGCCGGACACCTGCCAGATCAAGTCCTTCCTATAATTCAAAAAAGTGAAAAAGAGAATAGATCTAAGTAAATGGGACCTATTGCAATGACGGTCACATGTAAAGTTAAATCCCAGAGTGAAGGGAAAGAGTTAGACAACAGCTTTTATCCAAGGATCAACAGAAGTAGATCTTACTAGAAGCATCCATCAAATATTGTAGGTTTATTTTTTTATTTCATCGATCCTACACCAAAAGGTAATGGAGCTTAAATGAAACTTTTCTTTTTGTTTGTTTCCTTTGAGGAAAGTAATAACATGGACATAACATAGATCATTGCTGTTGTAATGAACAGTAAGATGATAAAATTAGTTTATTTTGTTTGTTTGTTGGAGACAGTTTAGGCAGAAATCAAAACAATAAACACAAAGTGTTCCTTTGAATTCATCAGACATGCATCACCTGACCAAACAAGATGAGCTCCACATTAACTTCTACAGATTAAAAACAATCATCAAAAATTTATTTTTAGTTTAACGCCCTTTGCAACATATGAGGGTTATTAAAAAGGCGGCACCTCCGATTTAAAGTCTGTCTGCGATAGGACTATGTGGGAATGAGCCTTGAAAACTCAGAAGTCCTGCTTGAGGAAAAAAACCCAATGTCACCACCGGGATTTGAACCTTTGACCTCTCGAACCAAATACTAGTGACTTAACAACTACACCACTGGCTAGCCGAAAAAAAACAATCATCATGCCATATACCACGCATAGATTAAATGCATGCAAACAATAACACACAGGTATTAGTAAGGCGAAAGGTACAGAATCAGTATTGGGAAGAGAGTAAATCTCACTCATGTATTAGAGTGTAGGGAAGATGATAAAAAACGTAGCGGTAGACCAAAAGCAAAGTGGGAGGAGATTATCGAGGGTCATGTGGTAAAAAGAGGATGTACGTTTGTGAGTGTGGGGAGAATGGCGATGGACAGGGATCAGTGGAGGGGGTTCTATTTATATGCCTTACACCAAAAGGTAAACAGGTAAATCAATAAAGAAAGAAAGAAGTAAATCTCATTGACAGAGGACACAGCAGGCCCCGCCTACCTGAGACACCCTGTTCAGGATGGCCATGAGGGACAGAGGGTTGCAGAATATCTTCTTGTACACCAGGGACAGAGTGTTTTGAGTCTCAAAGCAGACCTCTCCGTCATGGCACTCCACATTGTAACACGACTCGTCATTATCAACCGTTTGCCAGAAGAAACCCACTGGCAAGTTAAACATGTCCCTGGCAGCTTGGGTGACTAGGCTCACCTGATGTAAACAGGGAAAAAAACAACAAAAAACAACCCACCAAACATTAAATCATTTGTAGCATTATTAGTACAGTACATAGAGTTTATTACATTTATATAAAATCATTATCGTTTGTACAGTCAAAACTAATGATGCCCTCCTCACAGGCAGCACCTGCCTTCATGTTCACTTATTGTCTCTATAACAACTTTTGGTTTTTCATATATGGACAGTGGGCTCATCACCTGCTTGTCTTAAATCTTGATGCAAAGCAATTACAGCTTATCAAAGCTGTCCTTACACTGCAATGTGGTACAAAAGGTATTTGTTCAAGAAAGAAAGAAGGTTTTTCCTATAGTAAATCATACTTTTTTCATTACAAACATCTGTTTTATGCTAGAAGAACATTTCTAGATGATATACTACTATTTAATTTAGACTATTTAGACAAGACCAAAAAAGTCATGTTAATTATATCTGAAAGTGCGATTCACCTACTTGAAACATTCTTCAACCAATTTTAAACATCTGTTTGCAATGATAAAGCCCAGCCAAATTTTCACTCCTGATCCATGCATTTTTTTTCACTTCTACTTACTTTTTTCTTTAAAGAAAGAGATTTTCTGTCTATACACATTTGAAAGGGACATTCAATGAATGATAATATGTGAAAGAATACTGACCTGCACAAATGTGGACAGAGGTTTTGTTGAGATGTTTGGCAATGGCGGTTCATAACGATATGTTGTTGCTCCCTTTTCCTCAGTACGCTGAGCTGAAACAGGCACTGACACAAGCAAATCAATCCAAGGACAGACACTGTGAAGTGTGTTGGTTGTCATAAACTTTGTGACATGCTGTACAAAGGGGGAACTGTTCTTCATGTCATCTTTCTGTAATAGTGTGACAAAATTATATGATCATTAAGTAGTTGTAATCAACTAAAATTTCTAAAATGAGAATGGTTGATAATAATTCATGCATTTTAATCATCCATAATGTTGATGAAAAGGTTGTTATGTTGGTCAATAATCTATTTCAGGGAGAATAATAATAATTCACTTTTATAGCGCTCAGTTTTCACCCAATGGTACTCAAAGGTACTTTATAATGGCAACTATTTACCATATAATTATATTTAACATTTATACATAGTAGTAAAACATGCATGGAGATTTTATACAACAAAATACAATGTGCTATTTTTATTGTTTGATAAAGAAACAAATGATTTAGTCCTGTGAATAGTGTGGGAAAAGCCTGTTGGCATCAAGCTTGTCAGTTTATATTCCTTCTTAGAATGCCTAGGCGGACCTGGTTGGTGAGAAGGCAAAATAAATTTAATTCTAATTGTGTGGTTCTAATAAACAATACAAATCTAAAAAGAATAAAAAATTACTGAATCTAAAAAGAATCTAAAATCACTGAACAGGCAATAGTACAATTCAAAGAGAGGCCTGGTCAAAGCAAACTCCGTATCACACCTTTGATTTCCTGGACCGCTGGTGTTTTGGCGCTTCCTCCAGGAACTGTTGTGATGGAGTGACAACCACACAAAGTCGTAACTGTTCCTCGTACCATAGCTGTTGTAGGCCAATTACATGAAAACCAGTGGAGACAGAATTGGAATTGGCCCCTGGCTGACTCGATGATGATGGTGACGATGATGATGATGATGATGAAGAGGATCCCGTAGATGGGGAAAAATTCTTTGATTTCCCAAGAAAATTAAAGTCGTGCGGCACAAGTGACAACAGCCAGGAAAGGAGAGCTGTATATGTGGCTGACAGGCCTTCACCTGGAGTTGGATGGATGCAGATATTTCAATTTGAAGTTACATCATTTCACAGCAAATATACCTTTCTTTCTTTCTTTATCATTTACCATTTAGTACCTTTCGGTGTATGGTTTAAATATGGTGCACAAACTCTTGCCACTGCTTTCTATCTAGGGTCTTCCTTTTTGCCTCTATATAGTAAATATACCAATAACTGTTATTCTTACCTGTGTTTCATGAGTGACAGCGACATGGCGATGGCATTTAATTTCATGAATTGGAAGATTTTGAAGACTTGTATAACAAAGATATAGAAATAATTTTTTTCTAGTGAAGTATGTGCGTACAATCATATCTCAAAACATCTTATCATCTTCTTTCCCAAAAATATTTTTACCTTCTCACATAAATCTACATAAAGGATGGAAATAAATAAATAAAGAAAGAAAGGTAATGGTTTAATTGGTTTAGCTGGACACCATATTTTCTCATTAATAATAATGCAACTCCTTACCAGTGTCAACACTTCGATTTCCCTTGGTCCTGTGTTGTATAATCTCTCCATTGCTTGATAACTGAATGGTCAAGAGGACTGTCTCTCTGTCTGGGGTGAGGACGGTTGGAAGTGTGCTTGGGGATGGCTCATATGATGCCTCCTGAAATAGATATACACATCATATAAAACATCTGCATCTAAGAAATATATTGCAAATTGTATTTGGTTCCTGGTTTTATACACACAGGTACTTTCTCTTGCAAAAAACACCCAAAGTTTGATTTCATAACTCAGTAAATGTTATAGATATTATAATAATGAGAGCCTAAAAAAATGATACAACATTTCACAGCTTTATCAATGAAACACATCCTTTTCATGTGTGTCATGATTGCATCTCTAAAAAAGACTGGCTACACTATAAAACTGCCCAATGCACAATATGTGTGCTCACTCTCATGCAACGCAACTTGACAGCAAGATCATACGCAACCAGCCACAGATTATTGAAGGACTCTTTTGACTCACAAAATCAAAAACGGAAGGCGTGTTCTCAGCAGCACTCTGTTCTGTCTTTGTAGAGGCGGTAGACCTAGCCGCCTCTATATGTTTGCTCATGCGAATTCTTGCATCCCTCTCTTTTTCTCTAGCCTCTCTTAATTTTCTGTAAAGAAAGGAAGAAAAAAAAAGTTTAAGTTCTACAAAGATCTATAATATACTCTTAATGGGAGAAGTGGGTGAAGAAGAGGGGTCAAAGTGACCCCAAAACTTTCTCATCCACCTTCCTCGTTGGATGTATACTAAATAAGGTATCTGAGTTACAAAATTTAACTTTTATGCCATAGAGATTATAATGCACATTGTTATTTTTTCAATTTTTTCATAACAACGGGATGAAATCTTTGTTTCTTTCCATATCAAGACCCATATACCTGTAAAGTTTCAAGTCAATGCCCTTCAAACTGAGTGTTTTGGAATCCTAAACCGCTCCTCCTCTTAAACAATTACTGAGCTATTCTTTTGTTAAATGAAGACAGCACAGGATATAGATAGATATAAAGAAAACTCTTTGTTCATAAAACACAATCAATGACTGCAATGATTTCCAGAACAGTAGAAAATGATTTTGTTGCAAACGGCAGGTTTTCTCTTGTAATTTTTGAAATATTAACAAGGTTCTGATTTTTATTTACTTTTTTATGGTTATGCTACAGATGGTGAGAATCTTCATCCAATTATGGTCTGAAAATAGCAAAACCTGAAGGATGCATTTTTTATACTAGTGACTAACTTTATAAAAAATACAATCTGAAGTCTGTTCTCACCTTGCTTCTTCCCTTTGTCGCTGCTTCTCTTCCTCTTCCAGTCTGGCAGCTTTTGCTGCAGTGTCCTCCTCCACCTTGTTTTCCAAATTATTTTCTGAACCTGGCAGTTGCTCACCTGTGCCATGCTCTTCTTCTCCTTCATTTTGTGACGCTGCATTTCTGTTGTCTGAAGGTGACGACTTAGTGGACGCCCACTTACTACTGATCACATTTTCCTGAGAAATGCAATCAAATGTTTGACAATATAGCTACCAGGATTTTAAATTACCCTCAAAATGTGATTCCATCTCTCAAAATTGTGTCAATTTATTTACAAAACAATCAGTGAAAATGATCATATCAGTAGCAAAAGTCATTTTATGTTAATAGAGTAGCATTGAAAATGTTAAAAAACAACATTTTAATTCTTAAAAGCTGTTAAAAGCCTCCCCCTCCCCTCCAACCATTAGTTGACTTTAGTTCAGATCATGTCAACTAGGAGATGAAAACACCCATGCTCTCTTACTCTTAGAGATTTCACTTCTATGGCATAATTTATGAACAATGTAAGTTGTATGTTACGGAATTGATAGTACCTAAGCTATTGCACCTAGCTGCAACTGGCGTATGCCTCTGGTCCAGTTGTACTTTTCTTTTGATTGTTTATTTTGAAATCAATTGCTTACACCAAAATGTAAAAAAAAGTTACACATTGCCTACTACAATTAAATAGAATAGGATGCCCATTACATACAATCTATAGTGTGCCTGTCAATGTGACAGACTATATGAGGCAGGGATTAGCTCACAGAAATCGTTTTGTCCGCTGAAAGGCAAGGACTTCCTTGCACCAGTCAGGTATCAGAATAAAGCCATTACGGTAAATTTTGGCAATAGATTTTGGTTGCAGGTCAACATGAAAAGACACAAAACTTTGCTCTTGGCAGAATCCAATCTGAACGACCATGCACTTAGTGGGGAAAATTGGTATCAAAAACATGTTTGTTTCACATCAAGACAGTGCTCTAAGATGGAGTGTACCTAGAAGGATAATACTACTACTATTCTAATATAAAACAAAATTCAACGCAGAGGAATATGAAGCTTTGATGTGTAAACTAAGGAATGAACTTGGCATAATGTAGTTTACAAATAGACTTTTTCATATATATATATATATTCCTTTAATTGAATTAATCTATTTCTAAAAGAAAATAACTTTAAGGATCTTGTCTTCAATATATAGTGATATGCTTTCTAAAACTAAAACAGTCTCTGGCTAATCACCTGGAGGTTGATTACACGAGGGGGCTTTTTGTGAGCTGTTTTTTTAGACAAGCTGCTTGATGATTTGTCTGTTCCTCTCAGTGTAGCAGCTGCCCCCATAGACGACAGGTCATATTTCATCTTTTGTCTTGTTTGCCTCCAATCACATCTCTCCACCGTCTCTTCATCACTTGAACTATCATCTTCATCTCTGAAATTAAAAAGGGAAAACACAGTAATGGCACTGACTCTATTTTACTCTATCATCGTGGTCATCACATTGTTATCTAATGATTGGGTCAAAAAAGTATATCATGTTTTGATATTATTTGAAAATAACAAGTAAAATCTAGCCTGCATAGCTATAATCTGTGTAAAGATTGGCATTTCTCAATTACATGTGAAATGAGATCTGAGTATTGTGAACATCTGATCATATTTCAGAAGGTAGGTATGACTAGTAAGCATGATAATTAATTGTAAAGGGAAAAAAGGCATGAAACTTACTGCTGATCAGTAGATAACCCCAACACCCTTTGCACACTCTGAAGACCAGTCTTTTCAGCCTCTTTCTGAGTCTCAAATCCCCGCAGGTCAATGTACACAGTATCAGGTCCTGCCTTCTCTGTTCCTAAAGGTAAAATGATTTTTTTAAAATGCAGACAGAATTAAAAAAAAATCAAGAAAAAACTACAGACAGTGGGCTCATCACCTGCTTGTCTTAATTAAATCTTGATGCAAAGCAATTACAGCTTATTAAAGCTATCCTTACACTGCAATGCGGTGCAAAAGTTAATTTGATCAAGAAAGAAAGAAAGAAAAAACTACAACACCCATGATTAGATAAACATTAACTTTGAGGTAGAAATGAATTACAGGTTGCATTGGTAATGATGACAGACAGCAAATTCCAAACTCCCATGTTGTATGAAGAGGCAAGAGAATTCTATATTGTCTAAAATATCTAAATAAAATGAAAAAAAAACCAGAAAGAGAAAATTAAGGAAGAATAATAATGAATGTCACCTACTGGTTTGTGATCGAGCATACAGAATTTTATCCCCTTCTCCTGACAGATTTGTCGTACTTGTTCCTGCACTGCATGTTGAAGATTTACCTGAAAGACCAAAATGATCAATAAACACAAATTATGTATAATAATAATAAAGGATGGAAAGCAGGGCTGTAATGAAATCATGGTTTATCTCATCTATTCTTTTTTCTTTCATCCATTCATCATATTAATGCAATATGCTTTAGTATATAGAAACAAAGAGCAATTGGATGATAGCACATCTGGTTACCATCTACGGCTATATGGAAACAAGAATACTATATATTATCTGGTTTCAAAAGTATACTAAAATCTATATCAATAGTCCCAAGCTGTGTTGTCAGGAATTCAACTCTTTTTAGATATCATATCATACAAAGCTTGTAACCCCTGCCCAAAAAGTGATCTCTCCTCAGTATATTTAGTTTGGTGCAAATCTACATAAGAATATAATTGAAGTCTTTCTTCCATTGAGTTGTCAATTTCTCACCTGATGATCCACTCGCTGTTTTCTGTGATTTTGTCTCCTCTGACGGTTGGTGCCTTATTTCATTGTCTGCCTTCTCTCTATGAAGAGAACATGAGACAAACCAAGACAAAAAGAATATGTTACCAGTTAATGAATAACTGTAGCAAAGGAAAAACCCGAGAACATCTTCACTCAATGAATGCAAGCTATACCTACACATAAAATGAAAAAAGTCAATTTATTGGGGCTATAATAATGAAGTACAGATTATATTTATATGAGTATGATATGAGAATGATAATAATATTTAGCTCTAAATCAACTTCATTCACAGTCTAATGTCAATAAATCTTTAATAACCTAACTATTAAGTTGTCTTCTTTTTGGATCTTTAGTAAAAGTGACGAAAATAGATGCATTTAGAATAGTCAATGGTCATATATTCAAAAGATCAAAACAATAGGTTACTTATGTCGATTATGTTTCTTTTCAATAAGAGAAGGTATGGAAACATGTCATCAATTAATAAAATCACTAATTTCTTTGATGTAAAATTTTGATTATTGAAATGAATTCAAATTCAGCATGATACCATGACTTTGAAAGTAATGGTTTATCATAAAAAATATTTCACTTATCTATTTGGTTTACATTTTCTAACAGGTAGCATATTGACTGCAACAAGAACATAAACAAAAGGAACAAAAAGTGTCAGAATTAAGATTTTCAATCATCAAATATGTTACATACTTGTCCTTTGTCCTTTTCAACCCAGCACCAGTATACGGATCAAAACTAGATCTGACTTTTTTCAAACCCTCAGCCAGTGTTGACCCACTTTGTGCCATTGACAGCTGAGCAAGCTTCTGAATCATAGTTAACTCCTCTTGAGCTGCAGTAGAACAGATGAAAATAAAATGATAATTACTTACTGACTTATTGTCAATGTCAGTGTGGCGGTATAATCTGACCTTTAATTGCCAGCCATATCAAGCAAAAAGGTGTAGTCCAGCACTCATCATGGTGGGCAATGGAACAGACTGAATAGGGACATTTGTCACGCTTCACATTCTCCATTTACAGCAATTGGTGTAAGGTTGAAAGTAGAGTTCAATTGTCTTAGTTTATGAAGTAGGATATTTAGCTGAGAATATGTATATGTCTGAAGAACATAACAATTGATGAGATTGATAAAAAACCTGAAGGTGAGGCTTCGTCCCCAGCACCAATATGGGCAGGAATTTGATGGGCTGATGGATTTCCCACGACTCGCAGACTAGATATTGGAATGCTCTCCTCATTTGCTTGATTCAGAATGGTATCTGAGGGGAGAATATAAAGGTGCATGACAAACAAGGTGCATGGGTGGGGGGTGGGGAGAGAGAGAGAGAGAGAGAGAGAGAGAGAGAGAGAGAGAGAGAGAGAGAGAGAGAGAGAGAGAGA
>JAUELH010072027.1:0-12657 GCA_031471375.1 Hermissenda crassicornis | reverse complement strand
GCTTGTAAGATTCTTTTATCATAAGTTCTTTTAATTGATGAAGAATCAACAAGCACTGCAAGAGAACTTTTTATAAAATCATCACTGACTTTATCATTAGACTCTAGAAAGTTTAGGTTGTAGGGATATTTATCTCCTGATATTTTAATTTCTTTATCACTAAAGTTTTCTTTAATTAATTCCTTGAGAGCTATTGAAGTTCCGATAGTATCACCATCAGGAGTAACGTGAGTAAAGATAACTATATCTTTATATTCGTTTATTTTATCTCATATTTTATAAAAGATTTTTTTGTTGTTCATGAGTTAATTATAAATTAAAAAAATAATTCAAAAAATGATAATTGCTTCATGCATCAACTGATTTTAATGTGAGGTAAAAATTAAAGATGAAAATTTATATTTTTTTGTATGGTTAGTCTAGATTTAATCTCTTGCAGTAGTATAACCTTGCCTTAATCTTTTGATGCATTCAAACCATTGTGGGGTTTTATATATGAATTAATAAATATATTAAGCAAACTTATTAAATAGAAAAATATTATAAAGTGTAAGTGACACTATCAACTATGTATTTTTATTTTTTGCATTACTTAATTCTCTTTTAACTAAATTAACTATTTTGTTAAATTCTTCTTTGTATAGCCTCAGCATTTTTGTGCTTGAATATTTTTCGTGCGATGGATATACAATTTGTTCTATGGCGCTGATGATTTGCTCTTCTCTTTGCGAGTATTCATATTTAAACGCTTCAAAAAGATCTTTTCTTTTAATCATCTTAATAAAGTTGCTTGGCTTGGGTTCATTGCCTCTTATAAAAGGATTTTCAGATTTTATAATTTCCTTTTTAACAAGAATTATTAGGTGTTCTTCTCTTAACTCATAATTTTCCTCTAAACATCTTTGTAAATCATATGCATGCCTTGCTTGGGTTTGCTTTGTCATTCACTCTAGACTACCTGATGAATATAAGAATTTCTTTGTTATCAGTAGAGCTTTATCAGCCAAAATATGTTCAACGCTCATAACATTCATTAAAAAGCCTGCATCTTTAAATGGCTCTATGCTTTCATACGATAGTTCTTCTTTAGTTCTTGAAGTGTTATTGGAAGGTCATTCTATTAAAATTCTTTTAAGATCAAATCCCATACCATTAAATAGTTGCTCGGTTGTTTTGGCGCTCTTTCTGTAAAGGTACATTTTTTCACTTGTTTCGTCAATTTGCCCTATTCAATCCGCTTCTTCTAGCAATTTCTTTACTTCGTCTTTTATTTCTTGCACCGATAATTTACCTTGTAGAATCGATATATCAATATCTTCTGAAAACCTCTTTGTTATATTGTGCGATAAGGAAAGAGCCGTTCCTCCCCTGAAAATAATTTGCTCAAATTTCGATAAAATTCCAAGTATAAGCTTTACATCTTTAATTTTGTCTTCAATTGCTTTAAATATTATTTGATTCATCTAAAAAAACTCCTTCCAATATCATTTTTTCCAATAAGTTATTTTGATCTTCTAATAAATTTCAAGGCGCAAATATGTTTACTTGATTTTGCAAATCTCCCGATAAATATTGTGTGCCCTTGTATTTCCTGTATTGATTGTATAGATCAATTAGATTTACTTTATTCAAATCATATTTTTCCATTAACGTCATTAATGTCAACGGTGTTCCCCTAAAAGAATCCTCAACGCATGATTTTATCAATAATAACATTTTAAAAACATATATTTCGTTTGGATCATATATCGATATATAAGTAATGTTGACAAAATCTTTTATAATTTCGAAAGTACTTTCATCTCCATCCATTGATTCTCCAAAAATATAATAAGTGGAAATAAATGGATTTTGAGTCGTAGCTCCCAACTGATTTTTGAGAGTCATTCCATGAGCTATAAAATCTCTTCCTTTTGCCACTGCATGAATTACATCTTCTTTTTCCTTTCACTCAGCAGGAAAGTATGTAGACCTTTTAACTTTCACATAATCAAAATCATGGAATCTAGGATTTTTATTTTTAAAGATACTCCCTATAGTTCCGGACTCATTTACTTTACCAGTTTGTTGATTTACATATTTTCTTAGCTTTGTAATATCTACTGGTAATCTGTCTTTAACATATTTATTATTTTTTATTATGTTTGTTATATCCATGAAAAAATTATATCATAAAATTAATAGTTTTAAGTGTCCTATATCTTTATATAAGTATATACTTATATAAAGATATAGGACACATAACAGTAGTAATTATTGCTTATAGGTAAATACAGTAAAAATCTGTAGTGATTCCTATAGTAATTTGACTAGAGGAATTTTATAAGCCTGAAATTATTCACTAATATTATCTGGAGTGGCTGTTTTTATATGAAAAAAAGACCAATTGGTCTTCAATAAAAATCTTTATTATTCTTTTGTTTTTTTGTAAAGCGGCCATAGGCGATTTACTGTGATCTATATGTTTCAAGATCTTCTTGAAGAGTTTTAACTACCTGCTTAGATTCATCTCAACTTTCAATTAATGCTCCAGAAGCTCTCAAGTGACCGCCGCCGCCAAACTTAATGGCTACTTCATTGACCGGTAGTCCTATTGATCTAAATTCAGTTCTTATGTTTCCTTCATTTTTGTATTCAACAAAAAGTACTCAGGCATAAGAGCCTTCGATGTTACCAATTAAATTAGGCCTTACACAATCAGCTGGAGTAACTCCTAATTTCTTTTGATCTTCATCAGTTCACTTTAAATATGCAATTCCTTTTTCTAATTTATAATTACTTAATGAAAATGCTTTGATTGCAATATCTTTTGGAGATTGAGTATTCATAGCTTTATAAAGCTCATCCAAATCTTTATCTTCGATACTTTTCATAAGTTTTGCAGCAGCTTCTAATGGACGTGGATCTGCAAGAGAATACTTGAAATTACCAGTATCAGTTAGTATTCCAAAAAGAGCAAGAACACCCTCTTTTGAAGTGTGCTTTATTTGCATGTTTTCAATTATGTCATAAGCTTGGACTGAAGAAGCTCCTAAATCTGATTGTTGTCAATAAATATCATGATCAAAATTTATAACGTTTCTGTGGTGGTCAAAACATATTTTTTGTCCGCCTTTTAAGAAACCTTCATATCCATATATTCTTTCAAGTACTGCATTATCTCCAATTACTACTGTATAGCTTGAATCTATTTCATCTATTTCAATAGTATCTTTAAAGTCTATATCTAAGTATGAAAACCTTTCTTTAATAAATTCTTTATGAGCAACTCATTTAACTTCCTTTTCAGGAAAGTTTCTCTTTATAGTTTTAAGCATTGCATAAGAACTAGAAAGAGAATCTCCGTCAGGCTTTATGTGATGAAAGAAAACTATTTTCTTTGCTTCCAGCAGGGCATTTGCTATTTTTTTTGCATTCATTATATTTCTCCTTTTTTATAATATTTTATAATTAAATTATACAATTTATTTACTATTAAAATTAGAATATATAATCATAAAAAATAATAAAAAATCACCAAAATTAATAAGGTGATTATATGATTATTATTGAACAATGAGATATTCAAATTTATTTATTATATCCGTCATTGATGAATATGCGGATCTAGAACTACCTGATAATAAAGTTGATAATTTATTGTTAGATGAATTAATTGTTGCAATTTTTATTACTTTACCCGTCTTTAAGTCTTTGGCTAAAATTGCCTTTCCTTGTAATCCAGTCACTTTTCTGAAATAATCTTTTCCAGCAATATTAAACTTTAAAGCTACCTGAAAATCAGTAAATCCTTGTGACATTGATTTTTCATTATTAGGAGCCGTATTATAAGGAATATTAATAGATTTTGTCCAATCTAAATATTGTAGTTGAGCTTCTAATGTTAATGGATTGTTAAAAGTTATTGCTTGCGCATTTTTTCAATCAAATGAATTTTTGGTTTTATCATTATTTGCATCAATTATTCTTTGTTCTATTTGATGTGAATAAGGTATTTTCTTTTTACCTGTAACATATTCATTGCTAAAGCCCATTTGAGATGCAATCTTTAAATCAAGAGCTTCTTCTTCATTTGTTACTGGATCCATAGCGGCTCATAAAGTCATTAGTTTATAGTAATTTAAATCATAGTTCACATGATATCTATCATGCATATAGAACATAATTCTCGCTATATCACCTCTAACATTAACCCTTGGCTCTGCAACTTTTAATCCAAATGAAGAAGCACCTAATTCAAAATCTACACCACTAACTGATGAATCTCCCACTACGATTCCGAAGGGGTTATTACTTCTAGGACCATTAAATAAATTTTGAATTGATGGCCTAAGATTATGTAAGTCTCCAATAGCCACATTCAAGGCATTTACTTCAACGGAGAGTTTTTCCATTGATTGGGGCGATACATGTTCTCAACCATTTGATATTGATTTAGATGTTTTAAAAGCTTGTCCCCCAATAGTTTCAATTATTGATGTATCATAAATTTTATTTTTTCCTTTAATTGCAAACCCGGCTCCAGAATAAATTCCATTTAAGCCGTTATTGTTATTACCTGTTTTGCTTTGAGCCGAAGAGTCTAATGGATCGTTATTATAAATATTTGAAAATTGATTATTGGTTGAATTATATGAAGTTGGAGAATTTGCGCTATAGATTCTATTGGGATCTTTAAGAATATCTTCAACTTTAGTGTCATATACTCCCATTCAGTCTTCTAGCTTAAATTGAGGATATTTACCATTTGAATCAAGAGACAAATCTTGATATAGAGTCACCCCGCTACCTTGCGATGCTTGTCCATCGTACTTATCTGCTTGTGGAAGAGATCATCATTTGTCATCTGATTTTAAGTTAGAAGCATCACTATATGAGTAAACTATCTCATTAGCAACTGGTTTCACATCTTTAGATGTTTTAGATTTCTTTACTTGAGCAATAACTTTTGAGTGTGGTTTGGATGTTGTTCCAGTTTTTGTAGAACCTTTTGCATACTCTGGGAAATGCTTATAGAAACCATTTAAAATTACAGACTTAGCTATTGTAGCAATATGATATTTAGAGTTAGAAGAATCTTCAAATAGATTAGCAAAACTTTCTAAAGATAATTTTTTAACTTCACCTTCTGATAACTTATTGAAAGAAGGAATGAATTTCCCGGAAATATCCTTATATTTATCTCCTATGTTTCTATCACCCTTAGAAGATGTTCCTCCTTGGGTATCGACATTTATATTAAAATTTTTAAATATTTTCTCAACTTTATTAACGTCAAGAGGTTTTTCTTTAAATAAATTATCTTTTATTAAATTAATATATTCAGTTTTCTTTATACTAGAATTTAATTCTTTTGACTTTGGAATTTCAGTTTTGGCAGTTGAACTAGAAGGGCTTCCTGCACCACAAGATATCGCTATTGCAACTGGTGAAATAGCTATTGAAATTGTACCTATTGATAATAATTTTTTATTCATGATTTTCTCCTTTTTTTAAAATTTTAAAAATTATATTTAATTAATATTAAATAATAAAAATGATATGTGATTTGAAACTTTATCCTTTGATTGCCGACCCTTGACGAGATATGGCTCTCATTATTCTGCCTCTCATTCCAAAGTAAACAATGAACATAGGAAGTATCGCAAGAATAGCTGCAGCCATACGAACATTCATCATTACTCTAGAATCTCCTCCGGTATTATCTAATCCAGTAGTAAATAATCATGTATTTATAACATCCACTCCAGTGCCGGGAAGAAGAAGTGCTGGTCACATGTATGAGTTTCAAGCAGCAAAACCAGTAAGTATTGCAACAGTTCATGTTGTTGGCGATACCATAGGCATTGCAATTCTAAAAAAGTATTTAGTTGAGCTTGTTCCATCAATAAAAGCAGCTTCCTTAGTTCTATCTGGAATTGATTCAAATGCATTTCTATACATGTATGCAGTAAAAACCGAAGCAACGAAAGGCAATATTAAAGCAATTATCATCCTATTATCAACATTAAGTTTAAATTGAACTATAACTCTATATTGACCGAATAATAAAGCCACTTCCGGAATCATTAGAAGAGCTAAAAACAAAGTTCAAATTAATTTTTTGAATCTTCATTTCTTAATAGAAAAAGCATATCCCGTAATCATTGTGATAAATATTTTTATTCCTATAGAACTTGCCGTAACTATTGAAGTAATCATAACCGCTTTTCAGTATCCTTCTGACATGGCAGCGTTAAAATTATCTCAAATAGGCTTATCAGGCGTTAGCTTGGGGGATGTTGTTAATGTTTCATCAAGAGACATTAAGGCAACGGAAATCATGTAGAACAATGGAAATATAACTATTCCCGCAAAAAATAGCATAACAACGGTTTTAAATGTAAAACCAATCATAGGACCCATAAAGCCTCCGGTTGAAACTGCTTTAGAGGTTTTTTTGGCTAAGTTTTTTGAAAATAACTTACCTCATCATTGAGCGCATTTTAATTTTATTTGATACATTTTTGTCTCCTATATATTGAAATAATTTTATTCCATATGATACGCCGTTTCTAAATACTATTGAAAAAGATATTGATATTACAAGAAGCATAAGTGATGATACACCAGCCATTTGCAAATCGCCATCATTAACAGCTCTAAAAACGTATAGCAGCAATGTTCCGCCACCATGATTTATTGCAACCGTGGGGTTATTTTGGAATAAGGCTAGTGGGAAAACTTTAATTGATCCAATTATTCCCATTGTTATTAGAAAATTAAGAGTTTTGTTAATTGAAGGAAGAGTTACTGTAAAAAATTGTCTTATTGGTCCAGCACCATCAATTGATGCAGATTTATATAAATTTTTGTTGACTCCCAGCATAGCTGTGGTTAAGATCAATACATTAAAAGCTATTCCTCTTCATGTTCCATAAATTACCATGGAGAATAATGCGTTATTTGAATCACCTTTCCCTTGAAGTCACGGAGTTCTTTTTCCCGTTATTGAATTAAGGAGACCTTTATCTAGATCAAATATAAACGCAAATGCTAATGATATAGCAACAGCAGAAGTTACATAAGGAAGGAAAAATATCGTTTGGAATATTCCCCTTAGCCACTTTCTTCCAATTTTTGCTAGAACAGATGAAATAATGATTGACACAATTAAAACTAATGGCACGGTTATTATTGCATATAGCATTGAATTTTTAATAGATTTAGAAAAGCTTTCATCCTCAAGCAATCTGGTTCATGTTTGAGTTCCATGCGCAATTATTGTTTTATTATGTTTGTTTGGCAGATATTCAAACGCCTTTGTGGCAGAAGTGATAAACGGAATTATTGTAAAAACTATAATTATAACTAGAGCTGGAATTATTAGTAATAGCGGTTTCCAAGCGGAAGTTTTTTTATCTAAATAACCTATTTGTGCACTTGGTCTTTTTTTAGCATTTCTTTTAAGTAGCAAAAATCTAAACATTTTCGACTCTTTCATTAGTTTTGTTATCAAATAAATGAATTTTTGTAGGTCTAATTCTAATTTTAACTATTTCACCAATTTCATATTTATCTTTATTTTTTAAGAATATTTTACCGATTTTATTTTTCCCAAAATCTACTAATGCTTGAATTTCTTTCCCTAAATACTCAACATGTTTTATAACAACTTCAAAGTTGGCTTCTTTAGAACCTTTTTTACCTTCAATTATATGCTCTCCTCTAATTCCCATTTGAATTGGTCCGGATGGAAGTTTAGTGGGCGCAATTTTCTTGTCATTAATAATTATGTTTTTAGCCTTTATTTGAGCATTAAATAAAATCATTTCAGGCATACCTAGAAATTGAGCTACAAATTTATTTTTAGGCTTGTTGTATAACTCCATCGGAGCTCCTTGTTGCTGAATTTCTCCAACAGACATATTAATGATTGTATCTGAAATAGACATCGCTTCTTCTTGATCATGTGTAACAAATATAGTTGTTATACCTAATTCAGCTTGTATTTGCTTAATTCATTCTCTTGTAGAAATTCTAAGTTTTGCATCAAGATTAGATAAAGGTTCATCCATAAGTAATATTTGAGGTTTTTTAACAATGGCTCTAGCGATAGCAACTCTTTGTTGTTGACCTCCTGAAAGTTGTGTAGGTTTTTTAGATAAATTCTTTACTATATCAACTTTTTTGGCAACATCTAAAACAGCATTTGAAATTGCTTTACTGATAGAGATAACTTTATTCTCCAATTCGGATATTACACTTAAATCATCTATAGGTACTCCTGATTTATCAAGACTATATTTACTTTTAAGTTTATTAAAAATAAGATTTTTATTGATTTTATTAAATTTAACAAGATCCTTATAACTTCTCTTTAAAAAATCAACATTAGCCATTTCATAAGAACTTTCTAAAGCTTTTATTTGTAAGTTTATATTCTCGTTTGATATTTTATTAATTTCTAGAACTTCGTTTGCAGATAATTTATTAGATATTTGTGATTTAAGCTTTAATTTTTCTTTTAAAATAATTTCTTTTTTTAATTGGTTGTATTTTACTTTATCTATTTTATATTTCGACAATAATTTATTTAGAGAATTCCTGTTTTGGGAAATAGTGATATCCTTATGAGTAATTATTTCATTCTTTAATTTATCTACTTCACCATATAATCTCATTTTAAACTTTGGGAATTCATTAGTGAGCTTTGAAATTTCTTTATTTACTGTAATAAGTTTATCATTTGCTTTTTTCTTATCATTTGTTAAATTCATATTTTTAAGAATAGCTTTTGATTTTATTTTTAGATTCTTAATGTCTTTTTTATAATTATTTATTTTTTCCAATGTTTCAGAAGATAATTTTGAAATTTTGGTTTTAGACTGAAGTTTTGCAAACGGTATGCTTTCTTTCAAATCTGAAATAGTTCTTCCATACATTGACGCCTGAGCTTCATATTCATGAAAAAGATTCTTTTCGTTTTTATTAGCATTAAAAACTGATTCCCTATATTCCAGTAGTTCATTTTTAGAAGCGCCTTTATTTTTAAAAATAATGCTATTAATTTCTTGTTGATATTGTTCATTTTTTCTAACAACTTTATTCTTTCACTCTTTATCATTTGTCAAGGGGAATGCTATATTTTTAAATACAGACATATGAGGATAAAGAGCATAGTTTTGAAAAACTAACCCTAGTTTTCTTTGTTGCGGAGAACTTTTTGTAACGTCTTTTCCTCTAAAGAAAATATTCCCTGATGTTGGAGTCAATAGTCCGGCAATGGCATTTAAAGTCGTTGTTTTACCACAACCTGAAGGGCCTAAAAGAGTTACCAATTCGCCTTTTTTGACCTTAAAATTAATATTATTTACAGCTATAGATTCTCCAAAATCTATAACTAAATTTTTAACTTCCACCATTGTTTTATTTTCATTATTCATAATCTCTCCTATTCCTTATATACCTTATTAATTTTCATTGATGCCGACTTTCTCGGGTCATTAGGCAAATTTTTAACGGTGTTTATTAGCCCATCAATACCGGGAATACCATGCATTTGATAAGCTTTTAGCAATTTATCATTCGACAATCCATAAAGATTAACTTTATTTTCTTTTGCATATATATGTGCGTCGTATAATGGTGCCAATAAATAGTGTATTGAATAAAAATCTTTTCTATATTCATTACTTATTGTTGATTCATTATCCATTCTAGGATATGATAATCCAGCTTTAACAATGTTAACAGAGAAGTTATTATTAAAGTTATTTTCTCCTTTTTTATTATAGAAAATAGTCCCAAGAACTCTACCATATCCATCGATGCCTTGCTTCCAAATTTTCACTTTGGAACCAATGGGGATTTCTTTTTTAGCTCATTCGGTTGCCTTGATAGCTCATTGAATTTCATAGTCAGAAATATTTCCTTTTTTCTCGGGGTCATCTGCTTTTGGAACATGATATTCAGGAGTATCTATCATTTGTACCCTTAGAGATATTTGGGAACCGCCGGGAGTTTTGTCTTCGAGTTTTCCTTCAGAGTTTATATACGTAAATGTAGGTGTATCCCCGTCTCTTCAACCGGTGATTGTCGCATCCAGCATAAGGTCAGGATAATTCGATTGAGTTGATTTCACTACATTACTAAATCCGATTAAATTACTAATAGAATTAGGATTTTCATTTGATTTATCCGAACAAGAAACAACTACACTTATTGGAAGTGCAGTCATTATAACAAGGCCAGCAGAAATAATTTTTTTATTCATATATCTCATCCCCTCTAGTCAATTACGTGAGTTGTTTTAGCATTTGAGACAATGGATTTATATATCGCATCAAATGATTCTGTCTTTCCACTTACATGAGCATCTGTATATATACTCTTAATGTTTGGATCTGTAACTCCATTTCTGGCAATAGATGCAAAATCATCAACAGGAGATATTAGAGGTGCGACATTAGTGTCTTTTAGCCCTTCATGAAATATTTCTCAAGCTAGTTTAGCTCCCTTTCAATTTTTTGCACTTTTTTGGAATCCAGCGTCAATAATTGTTTTAACATCAGAATTTTTGTCGAATACACCTTTTACTGGAGGAATATATTGACCTTTAAATAATCAATAATTCATTGGTGTTTTTGTGTCTAATGGTGTTTTTGTATTGAAAACAAATTCTTTATCATTATTAGTGAATCATTCTATAAACAGCGCTAAAGCTTTATCTTCAGCATCATTTGCATGCACAGGTATCATGGATGGTCCCTGAACATAAATTGCCCCTTTTGTACCAGAACTAACTTTTGTTGGTGGAGCTATTCCAATTACTTCACTATCTTGAAGCGTTCCGTCGGTGGTTATTTTAGAATACGAAGACTCAGAAGCCAAGAAATAAACGAAATCTTTTGACCCATCTTTTCTCTTATCGGTAGAAAGGTCTCATCTATTTCCCACTTCATATAAATTAGAGTTTGTTTTAAGAACTTTATCAAAGTCTTCTTCAGACATTGAAGATAAAACATTTTTACCTTTTTGAACTTCAGCCATAAATTGAGCATTAGTTTGCCCATCTTTTAAATAAATATCATATGTGCCTTTTTTTGCGGTGGTGCTTTCTGAAATTTTATTATTATGGCTACCAAAAGTAGTGTTTAAAATAGCTTTTCCTTGAGAATCTACTTCACCCTTCAGTTTAAGGGATATTTTTGAGTCAAATCCATTTGTACCAGCTTGATATATACCTTCAACTTTTGCGGTTTCAATACCTTTATTACCTTTTAATGATGCAAAGCCAGATTTATATCAGTGAGATGCTCCTCCAGTAGATCCTACTGATAGCATAGATTCGTGATTAACAAGAAGGGAGGATCCATACGCACCCAATCCGCCTATTCATACAGCTCCAGAATCAACTCCTTTTCTTATTAGTTCTATTCCAGATTTAAAGCTTTTGAATGAATCACTTTTTTTATCATTAAGAAATTTATAATTAACATATCCATCTTTCTCTTTAACTACGTAGAATTTACTCATATCTCCATTTGCGTATGCATAGGAAAGCATTTGAATAACATTAGTTGGTGAATCAAAAGATAAAATATGCATTGATTTTGAATCTTGTACTTCAATACCAAAGGCTTCTTGAGCTTCAATACCAAACTCAATTAATTTATCATAATTTTTAAAAGTGTCATCTGTTAAAATATCTTTTGTTATAGTAGCAGATTGAGAAAAAGTTCCTCATTTAGCCTTAATTGCATTAATATCACCTTTCGACTGTTGTCCCTGGTCATATAATTTCTTAACTAATGGATTATTGTTTAGATCAACAGAATTTGGATTAATTGATTGCATTTGATCTATTATATACGCAAGTAATGGAGTATTTATTGCTGAGGCCGATGTGGAAACTCCTATAGGGATAACATATGATCCGCCCGCTTCTATTCCACCTATTTTATCATTTGCTTCAAAAAATCTTGTATCAAATCTTTCTTTTAAAATATCTGATCCTTTTTTAGAATTTGATCCACTTGGAGTTTTTAACACTTTATCTAGGATAGGATCTAAATTTAAGGCCATATCGTACGATTGTAAACTAGCCGCTGAAGAAGGGTAGTCAAAAAGAAGATTTGCTGTTGAAACTTTATCTTTAGCAACAAATTTCTTTTTAAGAGCTTTCATAGCAGCACCATAACCTCCGGAAATTGTTTGAGTATTGCCTATTTTCATATATCCATCTTCCGTTTTAAGAGTTCCATTATCAATTTGCTTATTAAAAACTTTGATTATGTCATTTAGAGCATATGATTGTTGTGATGTCGCCCCAAAAGTAGTTGCAAATACTAATTTTCCATCATTGTTTGTATCATATCTACTTACAGATGAACCTGGTCCACAAGAAACAACTGCCGCTGCCGCTATTCCTACCGAGGCAATTGATCCTATACTTAACGCTATTTTTTTATTCATTTATTCACCTTTTCCCTATATTGAAATATAGTCATTTTTTCCCGAGAAAATATCCTTCTCTAAAAAAATTATATACATAAAATATATGATATTTTTATTAAAAAAAATCATAAAAAAAGTCATAAATATTTTTTAAATTTTAATGTTATAATTTATACACCTTAAATTTATATAAAATTTAATGAAGAATGTGATTATATG
>JAUELH010070918.1:0-12660 GCA_031471375.1 Hermissenda crassicornis | reverse complement strand
TAGCCATTTGAGGAAATGAATGTTTGAGGATTACATGAAGTTTCAAAGGAAAACTCACAATTTTAAGTACCTAAAATTAAAATAGAAAAAGAGCATGCCCTGGGGTGGGGTAGTTTTATACCCCCGACATAATGTGTTACAAAGGGTGTTTACCTAAAAACGCAGTAAGTCATCTACCAGTCAGCTCCAACTTAAAAACTCAATATGTCATAGGACTCGAAGTGTACTTATTCACATAAATGTATTGAGAAGCTGGCAGTAGTGGCAGAGAGAGATGGATGAATCCATTGCAGATTGTTGGTTATAAGATAGTACTAGCACAGAAAGGTACGACTTCCAAACGGAATCGCATTTTTAACCCAAAATGTGTTGAAAGAAAGCACATCGACACAATTACATATCATATAGTGCTGAGAAGTGGTAAGATGACAGGATTGGTTAAAACATACTGAAGTAGAGTAGACCCTACCAGAGGCACTGCACCCTCTAGCAATAAAAAAGGCAGGTGCTCTTTTTACCTCTTCCTAATAAAGTTACACAAAAATACAAATATTTATTGATTTTTATAAAATCTTTATTCTAAACAAATCATTCAAATGCATGAGTTGGCTGCTTAATTCCAATGACATTCATGAACATTTAAAAATTTGAACAATAGCAATTACTCCTGAAATTTGCAGAAAGCTTAACTAATTGAAATTGATCAATTAACATTCAATGAAGCAGATTTAAACAAAGTTAACTTGAGTTCCCATATCTAAAATTTACTTGAAACATGAAAATACAGCTCATTAGTTCCATTCATATTGTACCAATTTACAACAGAAATATCCAAGGGGGGGGGGGGGGGGGGAAGGGATAGTGGGGTATTATTCTGAGACACTGGAATGTTTCTGAGAATGGACCATGGGAAGGGAACCTTGGTAACCATTGGCAATACTGGATTTAACCCAAGTTTTTCAAAGCGGTGAGTTAACTGCAAAGTAATCATGTCAGAGAAACAAAACAAAATAAATTCAACCTGTTGCGAACAAAATTCAAATAAGCACAGATCTATCTCAATTAGTATTAGGCACATTCATCAAATATGAGGAACTGAGGAGTAAACATTAAAAATTAAAGAATAACTAGTTTCCTGAGGTGAAAATATTGTCAATTCAGAAAATGAAGTGACGATGATCTGACTGATCATTCATCCTTATTAATTACAAAAACATGTAATGATTTGAGTCCTTGTAAATCGCAAATTAGACCCAAAAACAATGACTAAAGCATTGCTTTCTTTCAATGCTTCTGAACATTAATGAATTTGAACACAATTTACTGTCCACTAATCTCTGGCAGGCAGTGAAGATTCTGTTTTTTCCCCAGTAAAATTCTACTCTCCATTTTTTTACCAATGTCAATGTCATAGACTTGTTAAAATCTTAATCATTCATTAACTCATACATGTGGCAAAAAATTATGTAATTATTTTCCAATAAACATATCTAGAGGATAGTGTAGTGTATCACTTAAGAAGTATGATTGTCTTGTGATTCTGAATATTTGGGTTTTTCCTCACCAATATCACCACTTGGCATTTGATTTGTATTGGAAAGAATGAGCTCAGGATTGGGATTCATACCCTGCACTACAGAGACTGGAATAAACTGGACTTGAGGCATTGCTATAGTGTTCATAACTTTTGCCTTGCCATCTCCAAGGCTCAGCAGAACTTGATTGTTGCCAGCATTTGTTTGACCTGACACGTGTGGTTTCTGAACGTAATACATAGGATTAATGGGCACCTTATCCTTCCTTATTCCTGGCCTGGGAAGAGTTGGAGACAACAGTTGGGGTGGTGTTGTTTTACCCATATTACTGATTGTCATAATTTGTTTACCTTGCGCGACTGGACTACTTCCAATGACACTATCACTTGAAATGATTGTGCCAGTCAAAGGGGTCACTTTCCCAGTGGAGAGAATTACAGCAGATGCAGTAACTTGTCTTGGTGGGGAAAAATTACCTGAAATGGAACTCTGTGCTGGTCCCTTCTTACCTGGCATCATTGCCTTTAATGGTGGAGATTGTATGATAAATCTATGAGTCATGCCTGCCTGGGTTGCTTGCGGTGGGACAATAGGAATAACAGGAAATGCAGAGGGTTGGGAAAGCTGTATGTTTTGACTTGGTGCTTTAGCTGTTGTACAAGTCATGGCAGCTGTCATTGCGGACAACACAGAACTGGTTGTAGAGGATACTTCCCCACTGCTTTGAGGATTGACGGTTAATGCAATGAGTGGAGATGATAAGACAGTTGTGGTGGGAGTTGATGAGGAAGGAGGAACAATCTTTGGTGACAAAGCTGTAGCCAGGGAAGATGAAGTTTCCTGTGATTTAATGATCTTCATCCCTCCTAAAGGCGATAGTTGTTGTGCCGCACCGGCAGGCAAAGTTACAATGCGAACAGCAACTGGAGTTGGCATAACACCAACATTGACAGGGCTAGATGATGTTACTGAAGTATGCTGAGCTTTATGTTCCTCAGTCGAAAGTATAATGCCAGACTGACTAACAACCAGTGATTTGGTTCCTGGTTTCTTATCAGATTTCTCAATTACTTTGGATGGCACATTCTTTTTTGTAGATTTTTCAGTTTCATTGATAACACATTTTGATTTCTTAATTTCTGAATAATCTGAGGATGCACTCGGCTTTTTTCTCTTCCTTGGAGTTGAAAAATTATGATGAAGGGACTCATCACTTAATGAGTTTGAAGCTTCAGACTCCTTTGGAAACCTCTTTGTTGATGGAGGTGTCACAGATACAGATTTTTGTTCCTGTTTTATGTTGCTTGAGCTTAAGTTCTCCTTACTCGTGCATTTGACCACTGCTGGCGAATCAGGGGAATCAGGAGATATTTGCAAAGCTTTCGGATTAGATTTGGGCAGTTTCTGCTTTTCAGAGTTGGCATTATCAGTTAAAGAGGCATCCGTCTTAGCTTCGTTTTCATCTTTAATACAAGTACTACTGTTGGGTAGACTATTTAATTCCGCTTCATTTAATTTTTTCTTGCATATTGGTTTATTTATTGCCTCCCGATGCTTTTTACCTATTGACTTTTGGTCACGATTTTCAGAGTGGCACTCTATTTGAGGCAATACTGATGCTTTATCACTATCAGGCTTCTCACCAGACTTAGATTGTGAATTCATTGTCATTGTCACTCTTTCTCCCTCAATACTTTTTTGAGAGCTACGCTTGGGACTGTCTGTATTGTTATTCCTAACAAGATGAACATAATCAGGGTCAGACTTTTTCTTCTTCTTATAACTAGATTCCATATCACTTGGGTCAAATTTCTTTGGGCGGCCTCGTACTCTCGGCGGTGGTTTTATTGCCTCAGTGACTGGAACGGGGTCAGGTCTCAGAGGACGCCCTCCAACTCTTGAGGGTGGCTTCTTAAGTTCTTTGACAGGATTTTCTTCAAGTCTTCTTTTGCTAGGTGCCTTTGTTGATATATTCCCTTTCGCTTGCTGGTCCAATGGTTCATCGTTCATTTCTTCAGACATTTCTTTCTTCACCTCTGAACTACTTTTGGTTCGACAATCGTTTTTAACTTCAGTTTCAGTGTCCCATACCTTGTTATTCCTTTTATTTGCTTCAATTTTCTCACTGCCATCTGTAGATGATTTTTCCTTTACATAAGGAGAAATCTTTACTTCAATACTTTCACCCCTTTTAAAACTGATACTGTCCTTCAGACTTAGTACCTCCTCAGCAGTTGGGGATTTCACTCTGTCTTGATCTCTCTTCGGCCTTCCTCTTTGTTTTTTAGGTCCGTCAGATTTCTGATCAATACTCATATCATTATTTTTGAAAGGCCTTCCTCTTTTTTTTGATTTTGTTTGATACATGGTTGATGTTGTTGCATGAACCGCATTCTTGTCATCACTACCTATCTCAATGCCATCCATCTCTTTTCGTTTGACTGATGTTTTGATCAATTTACTAGACAATGCTTGCTCAAGAGATTCTTTAAATCTTTTCTCATCAATGCTATTTTGGTCATAATCAATAGCCGTTGGGGAGGTCTCTCCACTGCTTAGCTCAAAATTATCTTCATCATGACGATGGTGTTTCAATGACGTCCATCGAAACCCTTTCTTCTTTTTAATCTTACGACCAGTGCCAAAGGGTCGGCCCCTTTTCTTGTCAACTCTGATAAGTGTTCCATCTTCCTCAACTTTCACATGTCCCTGAATTATATCACTGCTGTCTTTGTTGAGAGATTTGCTCCACTTCAAATGTTCAATTATTCGTTCTAGTTCTGCCTCATGGGCGAAATCCTCTTCTGTCAATTGGTTCTCTTCCTCTCTTATTTTCCTTATGGAACAGATCCGTTTGTAATGCAGATCAACCCCTTTTATGAATGTAAACCGTTTGTTACAATATCTACAAATGTGCTGTTTCCTCATAGTCATCTCATCTGCCACACCACTTAATAAGGGTTTTTGATTCTGAAGTTTGTCTTTGCCACTGCAATTCTTAACATGTCTCTCCAACATTGACATGGATTTGAACTTGAGACTACAACCAAGACATTGATGTTGGTCTAAGACATGATACAACTCCCTCCTCCTAGTATGGTTGGATGGATTATACAATAGACCATGTTGGTTTCTCTTTCTCCTTGGCAAGCTAGAAAAATTCATGAAGCCCTGTGACTTGGTACTAAAAGTAGCTGCAGGGGTTTTGGATACAACTTTCTCATGTTTTGCAAGTGATTTATACTGGGAGTTAATCATTGGAGACTTGCTTAACATTTGATAGTTCTTTATCTTATTTGTCAATATGCGTTGGCGAGGAGGTTTCCTATCAACAATTTGAGCTTGAGTAACATAAGAATGTTGTGAAATTTCTCTGGTAAACGCAACAGGCTTTTTGTCCAGTTGAACTGGGAAGTGTTTGTAGGCTATGTTGTCGCTATAAGGACCACATGACAACATATGAGAATGAAGTTTGTTGATGTTCTTGAATGGAAATTTGCATCGAGTGCAAACAAAGACTTCTGGAGGAGGTAATTTGTCAGGAATGAGATGAGTTTGGGCAAGTATGCCATATGGCATTGGGTAATAGTAATACATATCTTCAACATAGTTATCCCTCTCCATTGCCAAAGAACTTGGTTCAATATGAGGATGTTTCTTTAGCTGGTGACGAAGACAGAGTTCAAGGCAGCTAAAATGACGATGGCAAATGGAACAAACGACAGTAATGGCTCCTTTTTTGCCAAACCATATCTGGTTGTAGGTCTCCCAAATCTCAGGAGGCTTTATACAGCGCTCAGTTTGTTCTTGGGCATGATAAGAACACTCATAATCTCTTCTGCTCATGAGTCCAACATTTCTGGCAAAATCTTCCTTATTTTTCTGCTTGGGTTTTAGTTCTATAGCTTCCTTGTTATTGTCACTGATTTCCTTTCTTTTCTTCCTTACTTCCTGCTGTCTTACAGATTCTACAACAGGACAACAAAACTTTTCAGACACTTTAGTGTCCACTTTGCAATAGTTTGGCCCTTGCCAAATTGAGAATCTACGATGTTCAGATTTGAACAAATCAGGGGAATTGAACATTGAGCCATAATGACGGTCTAGACTTCTACACAGTCTTTTTGTGTTAAGGAACTGGCTGCAGGCAGACATAGTTCTTTTCCTGCTTGTAAATAGTTTTCTATTGTCTCTTTCATTTGGTTCTCTTGAAAACAAATTCAATGAGTCTAAAATCGAAGTCTCATGAATATCTAGTTCTCTGTGAAAATATCTGGTACTCAATTCAAGGTCAAGCGCTTTTATTGAAAATATGTTTAACCTATTCATCAAGTCATATTTCACTGTCCTATCTTTCTTTGGAGATCTTTTACATCTTTTGTGTAAGTCAGAGACCGATGGAATATCATCTGATTTATTTTCAAGCAATGCTGATGAGCGGTGTGATACATTCAATAACTTTTCATTTTCTGAATGAAATTGAGTAGCATCATTTGAGAGCAAATGATGGTGGGCTGTATCAAACCCAGACTTCGAAGAACCGACCAATGTACTGTCCAATTTTTCATTGTCCTTTTTCTTTGTTTCTACAACATTAGAATGAGGACTGACGCTTGTACTAGGATTTTCATCTTTTCCATCTCTTTCAGAAAGGTGTGCAATATTCTCCTCAAGCTTATCTAAAGTATTCCCATCTACAGTATCTTTATATAAGTCATCAATATCCTCAGGTGACTTCGCCAACTTTTGAAGGTTCTTTTCAGTGATATTTTCCTCATTATTCACATCTTCACTGTCTTCAACTTCTTTCTTGATTTCAATTAGAGGATTTGCACTTTCACCTGGCGACTGAGTCAAGTCTTCATCTGTTGCTGACTGACTGGGAGGGTCAGTCTCAACTTTCAGTTTATCATCCAAAATATCTTTTTGTCTTGTGCAAAAGTTTTCTGCAGAACCTTGATAAAACATAGTGCAGTCTCGCACATATCTGAAACAAGGTGGGAAATTGAAAAGAGTCCACTCTAATTGGGGAGGAATTGACAATGGCATTTGACAATCCTTGGTATCAAAGTTCAACTTTTTACAACATCTCAGCATATCTGCCCCACCTTCAATGTATTTTGACATATTTTCTGCACCTCTCCGATTTACATTGGCAAAAAAAGTTTTGGGAGATGGAGGAGGAGAAAACTCAAAGTTTTCTGAACCTGAGCAAGTAACCTCTTCATTTTTATCTTTGGCCATTTCATACAGAAATTCTTGCACTGACTGAGAAGCTCCATGTCTTTTTGAACGGTGTTTTAATAAGCATAGATGGGACTGGAAAGAAGAGCTACATAATTTACAATGAAATTTACGTTTTGAAATTGTCACTAACTCTTGGGTATTTTCTGTGGGAGATCTTTTCACATTTTGATAAAAAGAATATCCTTTTTGCCATGATTTTTCAACTGGAAAATATTTCTTCATGGGCATATAATGTTCCCTTTGTGACACTGTTTCTGAAGTTATAACTATCTCTGCCACAGATGGTTTCTTTTCTATATGAGGTATTGGCAAGATTGAGATTCTTCCTTTGTTCTCTAATGAAAGAATCTTAAGGTCTTTTTGAGAATTTTTAGAGCCTTTAGGTCGTCCACGTTTGGCCTGAAAGCCAATCCCTGGATGATCAATACTGTATTCTCTTGTACTCTTTGTAGAGTCAAGTCGCTTCATCCTCTCCGTCTTTGCTTTGTCTTTCAAATATTGTTTTAGATCCAAACCTGGATGTACAGCTCTGAGGTGTTTGACAAGGGATCCAGCATTTGGAAAGTAGGTGTCCACACATCCATACTTGCAGGGAAAACTCTTGCCGAGGTGGAATCTGGCATGCATTTTAAGGTATGTCTCAGTGGTGAAGCCTTTTCCGCAGGTCAAACAGCGAAACTTTCGATCTGTGAATAAAAATAAAAGCAGGCGCACATTGAATTTTCATATAATTTTACCACCTGTCAGACTTTGTATGTATATTATACCTGCCCATTCCACAGAGTTCCAATTATTCATTCAAATTCAAGGGTGCCCTGTTCCAAAATCACATTTCAATCTTATTCCTTTTTGTTTATTTGTTAAAGAGAGAACATAGACTCAATATAGGTCATGCAGTGCTGTGAAATAGTAAGATGACAGGATCAGTAAAAAGATCAAACAGAAGTAGAAGTAGACCCTACTAGAGGCACCCTCCAACTGCTCTAGAATCTTAAAGGGGTCATCTGAATTAAGTCGCAAAAGATCAAAGTTAACTTCTGTTTTGATGACCCTCAAATACAAAGTCCAAAACAGATATGAAAAATACCCAAACACTTCTCTATGCTTGAAATTGTAACACGTATTCCAATCATACACGCACAGTCAGAGAACACGACTTGACATTCACAGGTAGGCCAGTCAATAAACCCAATAGTGTATCTTTCTTACACACAACTATCACCAAAAAAGTATTGGGTGGGTGTGCAATGTTTATTGTTTTGTTTGTTTGTTTGTTGAAAGAGAGAACATCGACACAATATAGGTCATACAGTGCTGGGAAATAGTAAGATGACAGGATAAGCTTAAAGTGGGAACAGAAGTAGACCCTACCTGAGGCGCCCTCCAACCACCCGCCAATGTTTATTGTAATGTAACTTGCTTAGTTCAATGTCACAGATATGATTAACCACTTCCCCCTTCCCCACGTCTTGTTTTGTTGGGGTTAGGGTGGGGGTGGGTGGGGGGTGTTGATATTTTTTTTGTTTTTGTTTTTGTTTTTTCATCACTGTTAGAAGTTAATGAGCAATCAACCAATCACAGAGACCTTGCATTGTTGACTGTTGAGCTGAATTGAAACAAAGATCAGACACGCACAAAAACAAGTAGGAGGAGTTAACTACGGCTAGGGGATGGTGTGATTGACTGATTGGATGAAGCAATTTTACTAGTTAGAAGCGAGTGGAATGTGCGCTTCTTAACTTCTTATCATTATGAAAAGAGCCATGATATTTGTTTAATTCACCCCTTGATTAGCGTGTTTCATCGTTAGTCAGCAGCTGCTCGAGCATGCACTTAGGTGAAGTGAGCGTGCGCTCATTCGGACCGTGCAGGAATGCGTGCACTTAGGCGAGGCGTGCACTGTACAAAGAAAACCAATCTGTGAGTAGCATTATGTAACCCCCCCCCCCCCCCAATATTGGATGAAAAAGAAGAATGTGATAGGGTACTGGTGAAATAATTCTTACCTTTATCATCATCTGTTTGATGATGCATTAAAGTGTGCCTTGCAAGGTTGGTCTTATTTCGGAATCGCACACTACACTTTGGACATGCATACTGCTTGAAGCCACCTTTGAACCGATGAGGGTCGTTTCTTATGTGGCGTTTTAACTCACTCATGGTTTTGTATGCCAGAACACACATGTGACATCTGTAAAGGTCTCCTGGCTGGCTGTCCTCCTCAATCTTGATTCGTTTCTGACCATCTAAAGACATGCTTTTGAGATTTGATGCCTTTGATATGAAACTGGTTCCAGTTAATGTTGATATATGGGTGTTCTTTGTTTGAAGACGGTTGAATGGAGTGTTGCTGGAGTTATGAGAAATAAAAGCATAGCTTTGGATGCTGTTCTTTGAACCAGGCAACAATGGAGCAGTAAGATTCTGGTGGGCTATAATCTGTGAACAAATCTGAGAACCTATCAATGGAGATTGGAGAGGTATGTTCGTTGTACTGGCTGGTACTTGTGAGGGAAGCATTACAAGAGGCAGACCACTTTGGGACTGAGGCAAGTTTGAAGAATGTGCAGTTTGATTAGTTGTAGACAAAATGGGCAGTAAAAGTAAGAACTGCTGTTGTGGCTGAGGATTTTCAACCATAGTACTCAGGGCTGATGTAGACACTGGCATTGGAGCCTGACATATCGAGACATTTTCATTTTTACATTCATTATTCAATTTTGTTGTGAAATCTGGCACACATGGAGTTTTAGAAACATTTTCATCATTTAGAGTATTGCTAGGTTTGTCCAAAAGATTTCTATCGTCACTCTTACTCTCTTCTTCTTTTCTAATAGCATCTGTGCTTTCTTCTTGGCTCTCCTTTTTCATCTGCTCAGTCACTCCCATTTTCAATTTTTCCATCTCTGGTGTTTTCACTTCTACCGATTCTTTTTCAACCAAACCTTCTTGTTTTTCAACATCTGCTCGTTCACTATGGTTCATATCATTATCAGGCAGTTTTTCCTGTATGCCTTTTCCACTTTCCATTGATTCCTCTATAGTTGATGGAATTGTGAGTTTGCAAAATAGTCCTCCATTTTCATTAGCCTCGGTTATCTCACTATCTGTAACATTATCTGTTTCATGTTTACTTTCCTTTTCAATGTCGTTTTTCTCAGAATGATTCAGAGCTTCCTCTTTCATTCTTTCAAAATGTTTCTCCCCTGTTTCAGTAACATTATTTACAGAAATCATTGTTGAAGATTCATTATTTTCCCCTGCATCAAGTATGTCCTTTTGTTGATTGTCAACATCTTCTATACTTGCTTCCCTTTTTTTATCCTCATCTGATAGGTTTCCTTTCATTTCATTAGGAATAACATCCTTTCCTTTAGCCAAAGCACTCACATTTTCCTGGTCAACAGTTACATTCATTAATCTATGCTCGTCACTTGACTTATCTTTCACCACTGAAGATTCAGAAATGACAGAATTTAATGGAGAATTTCTTTTCTCTCGACCTGAGCTATTCACAGTTGAGTTGCTGATTTCATCTACTGATGAAGACAAAGAAATTGATTTATTGACATTCACCTGAGATTGAGCCAATGAACACAAAGTTGGGATCTCATTATTCTTTTTGCCTTGATTCAAATCAACAAGTGTCTCGTTGCAAAGTAGATGTTTCATATTATCTTGAGCTAAAGAGCTAAGAGCACTTGGAGCTAGACTATCCTCAGATGTATTCTTGTGAGCATCTGAAATCTCGTTTTGTGTGCCATCCTCCTCTTTGATTGAAACACTGCCAGTGGATGTGACATTACTATTATTTTGCACTTGACGCAGATCACTATCATTGTCTGCATCAACCCCATTGTGGAATGTTTCCAGCTGACACAGCTTAATATCCTCTTTTGAAAGGTATCGATGGTTGATATGAATTCCTAAGTAATGGCGTTTTAAACTAAATGCATGATTATAAGAGCTCTCACAAATATCACATTTGTAGATCAATTTGTTATTCAACGTAAGAGTCTGATGTTCAGGAAGTAAGGCAAAATTAACAATAAAGTCATGATTTCCTTTGTGAATTACTGAAGATGAGTCATGGTCTTGTTCTAGCAGTGCTTTTTTATCCAAACACTGACATAAATCATCACACTCATGTCTCATTGATGCACAAGGGACGTCATATGTTTCATCATGATCTTCAATTTCTACGGTTCCATCGTCCCTAGTCCTTATGATAACAGGTTTCAACAGGTTAGGATCATTGGGATTGAATCCAATTGTCGAGTCCAATACCTTTTTGGTATCAGATATAAATGTTTCCACATATTTCTTTACAGTGTTGTTCACATTGGATGGTCCATAATCTTTAGCTCTGTGCTTCCTCCTCACATCCCTCTTATGATACATTTGCTGTAGTGAGTGGATTTGTCTTACTGGTGAAATCTCTGTTTTTACATGACTCCCATTAGATACAGACGGAACATTCCTGACCTCTCTTGGTGACACATTTGAATTCAATAATGGGGCAGTATTTGAAAAATACATGACATTCTTCTTCACAGGAACAGGTGCTGGTGGAGAAGTCTTAATTGGAATCTTCCTCTGATAAGATGTATCCTGAACTTTCATGACATGACGAGATTGTGAATAATCCTTACTAGAGTGTCCCTGAGAATCTAGTCTTCGTGGGAATCGAAACATGCTGTTCATGCTTTTTTGCATAAGTGCCGCATCTTCTTCAAAACAGAGCATGTCATCTCCTAAAACCTTTTTCTTCCTAGTCCTCTTTGTTTCAATGATTTCAGGAACAAATTTCTTTTCATCACTCCATGGAACAAGTTCTGGACAAAAAAAGAAAAAGACAATAATAAAGATTTTATTACTCATTTATGGACTGGGAACATTATTACAACACAATTAAGCCAAATCCCTGTCTAAATGAATACACCATAACAATAAAATAAAAAGTGGGAAGGTCCCTCAGACCTTTGTGGAGTTGGTCACTAGCAGGTTCCACCTTAAACAGCACCAAGGGAGTAGCAAAACGTTTACAATTCATCCATAGTTGTGATCTGAACATCACCCTTAACTGTTTGGGGTCGTATCATCCATACACCAGTTCTAGATCTTCCTGCTTTCAATGCATCACCCATAGATCGTTTCCAGAGGGAGAGTGTCATATTTTGATAGATTATTCGGAAACAAAATATCCTGTGTTGTGATTTTCTATGCGCATTTAATCAAAGTTTTCTCTAGTGTCCACTCAAGAAATAGCTTTCAAAATTTTGTTTGACGAACCTTTTGTCCTAATGTGTATTTTAGAGCAATACCATACAAAGCGAATTGATATCTGCAATAGCAGATAGTGTAAATAGTCTAGATTTAGTTAAAAATGTAAGTCTGTGAAAATTCTAGTTCTGGAATATATTTTCATCAAACCAAGCTTGGATACAAAAATCGCTATAAAATCACCAAATTTTTAAAGTATCTGCTTCAAATTAATATCTCCTTTTCTGGAACTGAATGCCCTTCTACCTCAACACATCAGAAAATAGATACTACCATCAACGGAAGATATAGGCAGATTAGTGTCTTTTTCATACTTTTAATTCTGTAAATAATGTTTTTGCTTCCTGTTCTACGCTGATTTTTTCAATATTAGAATCTACTAACTGTTACATCATTCCTTTTATTTCACTTTCTTTCTTTCTTTATCAAATTTCTTTTTGTACCGCATTGCAGTGAAGGGATAGCTTTAATAAATTGTAATTGCTTTGCATCTAGATTTAAGAGAAGCAGGTGATGAGCCCTCTGTCTGTATGGGTAGAATTAATTTTGCCAGGACAGCGGCCAGAATTGGCCTACTCTTTTCGATTTTGAAACT
>JAUELH010067595.1:0-12683 GCA_031471375.1 Hermissenda crassicornis | reverse complement strand
ACACACACACACACACATACACACACACACACAGACACACACACACACACACACACACACACACACACACACACACATACACACACACACTCACACACAGATGACATGAAAGCACATACTAACAATAACAAAAATAACAATGAGAATGATACACAATAATGAAGATAATTCATAACGCACCCATTCCAGTTCCACAACAATATCACAAAGGATGTATACCAAATTCACTTTGTAGACAATGTCACACCATAAGACACAGCAATAGACAGGGACATAATCACTTCATGTTATATCCAAACATTAATATCATTAATTCTTAGTGTGTAATCACCAGTATGATATAAAAGAGAAATTTTGTAAAAAAATAAATGTAAGCAAAAAAAATAAATGTAAGCACCTAATCATGGCTCTTCATCCATCACACATAATTAAGCATTCATCAATTTATAAAGAGGAGCTAATGGTGCCATTTTCATTTAGTGTTAATAGTGTTTCGTATATTATCATAAATGGTTGATATTAAAACGCTTCATTGAGCAAAATGATAAATCCTTATTGAATTGTTTGGCCTCTAAATCGTAATACCAAGGTATCATAGTTGTTACTTACACAGCCAGCACATCCACACATTTGATTTAGTTCATACAGTGCTGGGAAATTGTGAAGTGATGATAGTGATGGGACTAGGGCTAGTGAACCAAAAGTAGAAATAGTCTCTCTCTACCAGAGTAGCGTGTTGTAACACACCTGCATCTTCATTCATTTTATACTTAAAATTGTAAAGTTCTTATTAATCCCTAATTTGATTGGTTCTTTATTCAATTACTTATGTACACATTATATTCATCTACCCTATTCATTTTTTAAACTTGACCAGAATGTAATATGAAAATGTTTGGTAGAAGTGTTGCTTTTCAAAAGTAGAAAGTGGTCCAAGTGCTTTGGATGAAGAAAGGCTTTCAATCTGTATCATTCATCCGTCCAGGTCCTTTTTTTCTGTAAACGGTGAATGTAAAATAATTCCTTTAGGAGTCGTAGTGCTCATAGGAAGGGGACAATTAACACTTTTTAGCTGTTGCCGTCTGGATAGGATTTTGGTCCCAATTCAGATTACATTACCTAGCAAGCTGGTACCACATTTATTTATACCTGGGTTGATTGAGGCAATGGGAGCAAATTATCTTGCCTGTGGAAAAATCAATAAACATATTATACTTTAAAAAAGATAAACTAGATCGATCACAAAAACCATTTTTAAAAGGCACCTTTGTTAAAATATAGAGATAGACTCCATACCTTGCCCCGAATGTTGCAAGTGTGGTGAAACTATAGATAGGAAACTTTTGCTTCTGTAACTTTCACAAGAGTTTAATTAAAAAATTCTTCAAACACAATAGATTTTGCTTGAAGAACCGACGGCACCTCCGTATTAAAAGTCCATGGAACAGTATCAATTATGGGTCAGAGCTTTGCAAACTCCGGAATAACCACACAGACTGGGGACTGTCCCAGTGAGGGGTTCTATATCAGTTTACACCTCGGTTTGGGGGCGAGTGTGTTAGGATGTTGCAACAGTGCTAGAAACTCGTCAAATGAGACATAAACAAGTTACAACGGCAATCATTTTTTTCTCTAATCTGTCTAATCAATTAATGCTCTCTTTCACAAGTACTTATATAGCCTTAGACTATTTTGAATTTCCAGATCCATAGAGAATTCAGTCCATGTTAAGCAAAGAGTGGTGTTGTCTTAAAAGACTTTTGGATATCAATAAATGACTGCTCTTCATATTATTTATTCATTCACTAACATACTACTATAACTATTAAATTGTGATATTTGCATTGAATTAATTAATTAATTAAGCAGAAGTTTCTTTCTTGTCCTATGTGTTCCTTGATCCCTTGCTCGACGCTTTAACCTGAAAGACGATTTTCTCCAATGACTGTATGGGCGACTCGAACATGATACACAGCAAGGCACCAAATATGTAGGAAAGGATTACATTGCCGATGTAGCGGTAGACCTGTGAATGAAGGAAAAAGAAAATACATATGAATACATTGATAATAATAACAATAACAATAATAGCAATAATATTGATGAAAACAATAATAGTAATAATATATAATAATTACTACAATAAATAATAATCATGATTATAATATCATAATAATTCTAATATTTAAAATAAATGATAGGATATCAACTAGAAATAATGATAATCATAAAAAACATCAGTAAATATAATAATATTAATAATAATTATAATAATAATAATAATAATAATAATAATGATAATAATAATTATAATAATAATAATAAAAACATTAATAATAATAAAAACAATAATAATAATAAAAACAATAATAATAATATTAACAACGATGATGATTATGTAATCTTCTATTTCTATGTCTTTATTGTCTGTTTGTTTCTATTCGTGGGTAAATTGATGAAAAAACTAAGATAATATATGATAAGATAAGATCAAATAAGATAGGATAGATAAGATAACATAACATAAGATGATATAAAATATGAAAAGATAAGATAAGATAACATGCGAGAAAGGCATAGGAAATCTTTCCTACCCAGTAGCGTTACATTTCATAATTCACTTTACATCTATTTTGTCAAAGAGGCGTGGCCTGTATGGATAGTATATTCGTGTCATATGCAAATTCTACTTATTTATTCCGTGTCCTTTAAACTGAACGATAATTGACTGACTGTTGTATTATATCCTGTGCCTCGACATCATATGTTGTATGATATTTCAATGTCACATTGTGATGTTTGTTATTTATACATATATTATGCGCATGTAGATAAACACCGAAAAGAATTTTCCTTCATGGGATGAAATAAAGTATTATTAGTATGATTATTATTGATCGTTAGATGAAATACTCACAATGACTCCATCCTCTAAAAAGATGGGCTTGTGTCTGGAGTAGGCAAAGAATGTGATGATGATGGGGTGGATGAGGTAGACGCTGTAGATGATGCGATACAGGGGCTGGAACCCTGGCCAGCTAAGGATATTGTTGATTATGCCTGAAATCGTACATTAACAAGGTTTTAGTGATAATGCCATTTACAAAACTTGAGGATTATCTAAGAGGTAGCTCATGAGATTAGCAATCTATTTGTGATATGAATGTGTGAAAAAAATCAGAAGTGTTCTAGATGACCTTTCGAACCAAAGACTAGGATCTTTCATCAACAATCAACACATTCGTTTCATGAAACATTAAAGTTACCTTTAAAAGGAAACAATGAAGGAATTTTCCAACCCTCCTGTTTTTCATGAATGACTTCCCTTGAATAATCATAATAATAATAACAATAATATTAAGATCATTTATATTGCGCCTGTTTCTTGTTTTTGGTACTACCAACAACATGGGACTCTTGTAGGTGATGACTATTCTGGAATATAATATTATGGAGGTGGAAGGTGGAATTTAAGGAATGAAAACAGAATACAAGCTAGTTTAGACTCAATCCTAGCTTTTACTGGCAACTATCCGATAGATTTACAGCAGTGGGTTGAATTGTGAGCTGGAATTTCACACACATTGACCACATTCACTCACCTCCCCTGCCAACATGACAGGAGTAGATGACCCAAGCCACACACATTGACCACACAGGTCTACTGAGGGCCTCGTACAGAGCCTGGACACTTCGTGACCACAGATTTGAACCCTCCTCCCACTGCTTGCTTGGGATGAAAATGATGAACAGAGTCACAGCAAAGGCAATGATCCACACACACAGGGATTTTGTCTGGGGGGAGAAATCAAATATGTCATTAGGTATTGCCATTGTCCATCATGAAATCATTACGAAAGGAGCAAACTACAGACACTGGACATTAGAAATCCACGGGATATTGCCACAAGAAAAGTAAGTACCACAGCAGAGATCAACAAAAAGTATAGTAAAATTGTCACTTATATAATGAGACTAGAGTCAATCTACCTGACCGCGGCCACTTCCCCACAACAGCCAAAATGCGTATCCCCTTAACTGGCTGTCTCAGGACTTTGAAATTTCACTGTTACCTCCCCTTATTATTACTCCATGCAAATTTCTACTTTCCGTTTGAAACGAACCCACGTGGGCGATGCTATCATCGATGTGACGAAACTTCCGTGGGTAACTTCTATTTTGAGTTTTCAGGTAAGTTTTTTTACATCTTTCTATAGAAATCTTTTTAACCAAAATTCACTTTGAATATTAAAACTATCGTAAGAAAAGGTAAATCTATGCTTCCTTTACTGCAATTCTAAGCTACTACGCTCTAGTAAGCAATCCTGTCAATGGCCGCGCTGGGGTCTGGTGATTTTTATTACTCTATCGGTCACGGCCGAAGGTCGGCCGCGCTGGGGTACGAATGGAAAATAAGACTACCCGATTGCGGCCACTTATTGAAAACGTCAGTTTAAAGTAAAACTTTGATTAGATCTACTAATATTATTAGTTCTAGTTAAAGAAAAAAGTAAAGGATTGCATTTAATTTATATAGCGCATATATCCATGACCAAGGCTCTATGCGCTTTACGATGGAACACTTGCCTGACAGGTCACAATTGTACAACCATAACATAAATGGACACCACAAGCTGCCTGTGCGCATTACAATATTTCTATGATTGCAGTTTGGCATCTTTGATCGATTTATTTCTGTCTTATGCTCACATTTGGAGACGAGGTGGTCAAGTGGTCTAGGCTACAGACTTCCATGGCGAGGGTCGTGGGTTCGAGTCCGGCTTCAGGCACTTCGTTTTTTCCTTGGGCAAGAAACTTTACTCTGTTTGCCTCACTCGACCCACGTGTAGAAATGGGTACCAAATTCTCAACTGAGATTTGGGAAAGTATTCTGCGATAGACCATCGTCCTATCCAGAAAGTGACAAATTGTCACTTGTCCGCTTCACGCTACCGAAACCGGGTTAAGCTCCGGTCCTATGAGCCTTAATGGCTCTTAAGGACCTACTATGCTCTAGATTAAGCTTACATAATACAAGCCTAGCCACCGTACGTTGAGGGCTGCTTATTGTTGCTATGGAGCAAAACATGGGGACGATATTATTTTCCATGACAACAAGCAGCCCTCAACGAAATCGGCGGCTAGGCTTGTTATATTACGTAGGTTTAGGCCTAGATCTACATTCTTTGAGTCCTGCATAATTTCCCAAAGTAATTTTTACATTAACAATTATATTTGCCAATGTAAACAAATGTCACGTGAGGACGTATCCTGAGTCACTTCCGTATTTTAACACAATATTTTCGCTCTACGAAACATAGTGATTTCTTCAAAAGAAAGGGATAAAGTTGGTTTTTATTTTGTTTCGATACCTCCCCAAGTGACTTTCGGCTTTAGATGTGATGTCAGAATGGAAAAACCGTAATTGTCCTCAGTGGCCGCGCTGGGGTGTTGTGAGTGGCCGCGCTGAGGACGGGTGGCCGCCGAAGGGTCGTTTTTAGGTCGGGCTTAAAATGCTCTTTATTTCCAATGATTCATCAGCATCTACGTTGCATTACTTTAGAATCTACGGCGCGGCCACCGTTTGTCATGTAAACCAAACTAACGCCATTAGAGCTGTACTGTGACACTCAGTGACCCACAATCCGCTCGTGGCCGCAACGGGGAGATTGACTCTATAACACCCATATCTATAATGATGCAATGCTTATATGGCGCTTTACCAGGGTAAATTCACTACCATGGCTAAAAGCAAACAACCATACAGAACACATTGGACAATATTTGCAGTCTGTTACTGTCAGGTGATTGTTGTACAACTTTTTTCGGACAAAGACAGTGCTGTCTTCAACTGCAAGTACTAACTCAGTAACATGAGGAAATTAGAGTGAAATTTCTTACCCTGAAAGTAAAAGGAAACCCCAGACTGCAAAGCTGATCAGCATCACTGGTGAAAAGCCACAGTCTCTAACTCCAAAGTCAAGCAAATGATTTGATACATTATTGTTGTCTAATCAATTAATGCTCTCGTTCACAAGTACTTGTATAGCTTTAGACTATAATATCATAGAGACTACATCTTTATCATTAATTGTCACCATGATGATGATCATCGTCACAGTTGAGTAGACAACATCATCACTGTTTCAGATACCAGGAAGGCAGTTTTATGCAACCAGGTACATTCAAAACAATGCTGGTTTCAAATGGAAATGACCACATCCTTTCTAACACATGATACATACCGTAGCGTCGGGTTGAATGTCAAACTCAAACTTTTACAATGCTTTGTACCTTGGAGATGGTAGGCATCTTGTCCTTTTCAAGCAGCAATGCCCCAGTAAACATCCCCACACCAAAAGCCCCTACTCTGGTCCAAGGAACGATATAGACGTGTTGCCAGTAATCACTGAATACTTGATCCATTCTAGAGGAGAGTAAAAAAGACATTAGGGAGCTATTAATACATCATCAAAGTGCTATGTTCTCAATACATTACTCATCATATTCTACACTCCCTCCCTCCCTCCCTCCCTTATAATTTCGGTTTCTACTTTGTAAGTAGCTGGACTAACACCTGTATAGATTTCATGGCTATAGCTATATCTATTCCTAGTCAGGGCAAATGTTTATTGAACACAGCTATACTTACAAAACAAATTGTCCCCAATTGTGGTACTGTGCTGTGAAGGCGGAGATCATGCCCAGGAAGACTAATGCTGCCACGCAAGACATGCCAACACGGTATGACCTGTGGGGTGACCATGACGGTAATGGGTGAATTTTAATAGTGAAGGGAAAGTGGGAATAGGTTGTTTTGTGGTGGTTTGGTAATCAAAACACGGTTTGAATATTAAGGAAAATTTGATGATGATGAGCAGTGAAAGGGGGGGGGGAGAGGAGGAGGAGGAGGAGGAGGAGGAGGAGGAGGAGGAGGAGGAGGAGGAGGAGGAGGAGGAGGAGGAGGAGGAGGAGGGGGGATAGGAGGAGGAGGAGGAGATATCAGATGAAGAGCTGGAGGAGATGAAGGACAGAAGGAAGGTGTAGAGGAGGAGGAGGAGGAGGAGGAGGAGGAAAATGGAGGAGGAGGAGGAGATGAAAGACAAGGAGCAGAATGGAGAGATGAAGAGAATGGGTGGTGGGTGAAGGTGTAGAAGGAGAAGGAAGAGAATGGGGAGAAGGAGGAGGAATAGGAGGAGGAGATGAAAGACAAAGAGAAGGGTGGCGAGAAGAAGAGGTAAAGGAGGATCTGAAGTTGGAGGTAGAGAAGGAGGCAGTGGAGGAAGGTGAGAGTGAGGGATAAGAAGGGGAGGGGTATGTGGATACCTATTACCTATAAATAGCGTAGATGAAGATGGGAGATATGATGTACAGTTGCATGTCAACAGCCAGGTACCAAGTCCAAGTCATGCACTGTGGATAAAAGGGTGTGAAAAGGGATGGTTGGTTTGTTGGTTGGTTGGTTGATTGGCCATCTAGTATGTTTGTTGGTTATGAATTGGTTATTTGGATGGTTGATTGGTTGGTAAATTGGGTAGTTGGTTGATAAATAAATTGGTAGGTTGGTTGATTAGCATATAAGATGGTTACTTTGTAGGAATAATCATGGATACACGCCCGACTATTCATTTTGTTTGGGTTTATCTACAACATTAGCTCTTATATCAGGTGAGGCAAAAAAAACCAAAAAACGTGGCTACTTTAAAACCTTTTCAGTTTCTCTCATCATTTTCACAAAGATCTATTCAATCTGTATTATCTTGTAAAAGATAAAAACAATCACAACATAGATATTTGAGGGAAAAATATGTTACTAATGGAATACCAAACATATTGTGACACACTATTTTCTCACTTGACAGCCAATGATTGATATGATTAGTCTGTGATTAGTCTGTGATTAGTTATTTTTTTACAGATAGTGAAATTTAATCATTTCAACGATTCTTCAGTGGAAGGTGTGTTTTGAAAGAATAAACCATTTCTTTAAGCGAGTTCCGAACACGTTCATTCATTGGTTCAAAGTTTAGCCCCTGTGGTAGCCACGTCTATCTACATACCTTCTGTTGTGGTTGGTACAGGTTGTTGATGTAGAGTAGATGAGACCACCATTTGGAGTGACAGTCGTCATACTCGGAGAGTGGCTGAGATTTTAGAGGCCCATGGAAGCTGTGGCCGTACATGGTCATGCCAAACATCAGAACCACCATGTACACTGGTGTCAGTCTACATACAGATTGGCAGACCAATGGAAAAATAACATAAAATTACGTTATTGAAATGTTAACATGAATGCCTACGCCTAGACCTGTTTTGTAGACGGGAGTGGGCGCATTATAAATAATATTCATTATTATTATTATTTATTGTAGAAATATCAATAGTAAAAGACTGTTACTTGTCCGATTCACGCTATAGAAACTGGGATAAGATCGGCACTGTGAGTCTTGTGTCTCTTAAAGGACTTAAATCATTGATGACACAAAGGCTTTCTAGCCAGAAGGTTTGCAGTCAATCCCTGACTGCATCCCTTCCTCATAGGCCTGTGTGGGATTTACAGTCCTATCGGCTATCAGCCTTGATTAGATTTTGAGGCTCGTTCTTTTATAGTATCATTATATCCCAGTTAAATATATTGTACAGCTTTAAAGGCAACTTGGATAGTGAACTAATATAATAGATGTAGCACATATTCAGGATTATGCCTTGATATATAATGCTCCCATCTACTCTCTTGACCCGACCCCCCCCCGCCCCCCCCCCTTTTTCCTGCAGGAAGTTGTCAAACAACTTTCCTAATCGACTATCCAGGGTTCATTTAGTGAGAGCACCCCAGATCTGGTAGTTACATCGTAGCTTAAATAATTCAAAACACCCCGAAGGACGCTGACCTAAGTTAAACATGCATTAATCATAGTCTCAATGATGAATTTACCTCAAAACTCTGTGCAAAAGAAAAACACTCCAATAAATCATCCAATTGGCATTTCGTTTCCTGATCCTCAAGTCTTTTAGTGTCAGCATTGTCACCAACATGCCACTAGAGGTAATAAGAAATGAATGGTTGGGGTTAAGGGAAATGACTTCTTAAAAATATATTTCAATGTTCACTCGCTCTGTCTCTCTTTCTCCATCTCTTACTCTCAATCTATACCTATCTTTCTCTCACTCACACACACAGACAGACACACACACATACAGCCACATACACACACATACAGACACACACACACAGACACACACACACACACATACACACACACAAACTCACTCTGTCTCTCTGTTCAGCCAGTTCACTTAAAAAAATATCAAGATGAATAATCTAGGGTTCCTTGAAGATCTTCAGATTTCTCTCCCTTTTTTAGCACAAGCTCCTAGAGCAGTGCCAACATACTTAGGCCTACTGCTTCACCAGTGAGAAGGCAGTGATGGAACCTTTGCAGAATTGTATTGTATTACAACTAACCTGATAAGGAAGAAAGAGTCTACGGCCAGGCTTCCAGCAGTGACTAGGAAAAAGGACACCCTGGCTGTAATCTTTGCCACTTCCATCGTGTTGTCTGCCGGGTCAGAAATAATGGCCAATGAGGTGAAGGGTTAATGCGGTGATGAAGATTAATAATAATGATTATAATGAATAGTATTTCTGTACTGCTTTATCTCATCATATACACAGGCTCTAATCACTTTACAATCAAACTGTCATAGAAATGTTGTTGTAAATCACACTCAAATCATGACAAATATAAACAAGTAATAACAAATATAAACAATAACAAATACAAACAATAACAAATGACACATAGATGGATTCTGGTAAAATGTGTGTCATTTTATCAAATTGATATATAATTGAAAAGATAAAAGAGAGAGAGGTTAGTACAAGTAGATTTATTCATACATGAACTACTTTCTTTATTGAGTAAATGAGTAGTTTATTCATTGATCTATTGATCAGTTAATCAATTGAAGGATATCTAAATATAAAAAAGTCATCTCACCATACAGGATGTTTCCCCCATCCATGACAGCCCCAAATGTGAAGGTGTGTCCGAGCACAATCCACAACATGCTGAACACACGGATTCCATCTATGCACCGAATGACCCCCGGGCGGGGAGCTCTAGAGGTCTTCAACAACCGCAACAGGTTCACACGCATGGAGAAAGCCCTGACCAACCGAGAACCTGAGTTTCGGGTAACAGAGTGAATGTGAAAACCGGGAGGAGATTAGAAGAAAGGGAGCATAAAAAACTTATTCATGAATTAATTCGCTTGTTTACGTGTTGTTGTTAAGAAAGGATATCAACACAATTGGGTCATTCAGTAGTTAGAATCGTAAGATGTTATGGAAAAAAAGTAGAAGGTTGGAAAAATTAAGATGATGGCAAGAAAGTATGATGTTGAAAAAAAGTAAGATGTTGGGAAAAACATAGCACATGTCTAATGTTCGAACAAACAAGGTGGTGTAATAAGGAAGGAAGGTATGAATGAAAACATGCTTTCGACTTATGTATAGATCATACTCACCTATTCTTTCTCTTTTGACCTGTGTTGTTTTCACAGAATGACTCATATCACCTTCCATATTCGTGCAATCATGACCACTGTCTTCATATCCATGCGTTTTATTCAAACTCGTCTGCTTCTCATCTCCTTGTTTCTCAATATTTACAGTTTGTGTGACATTTACATGGAAGCTGTTTGATATAACGTTATTATCGCCAGTTGATTTGAGTTCCTTTTCACAACTGATTGGTAGAATTTGAAGTGAGGGACTATCTGCCTGAGGGTTTTCCTGTACAAACGGAAGAAGAATTTTATAATAACATTTCACTGTGATTATGAAAATTGTAAAGCCCATCTCATTTCATTGTAGGATCTAGAGTAGGTGAAAAGAGGATAGCTGTGGTACTGTCTTCAACAATCGACTTTTCCCATTTTTCATTTCATTCAATCATCATACAGACTTCTTCTTCTGATTCAATATGTGACTAAACTTTATGCATTGTTTAATAACCAGTGTAGATATCCGTAGTTCAATTCCTCACCAATCCATGGGCAAGCAGGTGGTGTAGTGGTTAAGTCACTCGCATTTGGTTTGAGAGGTCGAGGGTTCGTATCCTGGGGGTGACATTGGGTTTTTTTCCTCATGCATGACTTCAGAGTTTTCAAGGCTCATTTCCACATAGTGCTATCGCAGACGGACTTTAAATCAGAGGTGCCGTCTTTTAAATAACCTCCATATGTTGCAAAGGGCGTTAAACTTTCTTTCTTGATCATATTTCCATTGCAGTGTAAGGATAGCTTTAATAAGTTGTAATTGCTTTGCATCAAGATTTAAGAGAAGCAGGTGATGAGCCCATCAAGATTTAAGAGAAGCAGGTGATGAGCCCACTGTCGTTAAACTAAAAACTTTAAAACTTTTACCAATCCATGTCCTCCAACACCGTTTAGCTTGGCACGACCACCATCATCATTGCCGTGCAGGTCAAGGGAACTGTTTACGATGCCTCCAAGTTGGCTCGAAGGACGTCCATTTACCTGGTGCCCGTCTTTGACCCTGCACTTACTAGGCTTGAGTTGGATACTCACATCTGTACAATGTTAGAAGGAAGATGTAAAACCAATATAAGACAAAATGTATTTGTGCAGAGATTAGTAGCAAAAAATTTGGAAAGACCTTTAAAATTAAGAAAAAACAAAAACAAATCAACTTACTTAGAAAATTACTTTCCAATTTGTATCGACAAAGAGCTTTAATCGGTCTTCCTTATTCTGATGATTAAATTATAGCAAATTGACCCGAGCAGTGATAACAATAACAATTTTCTTCCTAACATGAAAGTTAGGACAGTTCCTACAACTTACAACCCTTGCACTTTGACCCATTGGGAGATGTAGGTGTACTTAAAAATACAGTAAGTAGTCGAAGTGTACCAGTCTTTTGGATCCAACAGTATTATGTATGCGTTGTAAATGTAGCATCCAACAACACATCTTTTTTTTACAGTGGAAGTAGACGACGATTACAGCAAATAATATAAGAAATGTGTAAAGTGTACCCTTCTGTTATAAGACTGAGGCAAGTTTAGCTTGTTGCGATGAATGGAATTGGAGCAGAATTTTGAAGTGCTGAAGTGATGGTAGATTCACATGGGTATGGTTCTTTGCTATTTGTCACGCGTTGTTAAAATTCACTGCTCTGGCTATGAAATCAGATCAAGGATCCATTAAATTTGCTACAGTCTATGGGTGGCATCTTCACTTCTATCAGCGTCTCACACAAGGCCAGTAACTCTTGTAAATCGGACCAGCAACCAAGATCGACGGATTGTTATTCTTTACAGATAAGAATTTGATAATAATAGTAATATTAATTAATAACCTTTGTACTTTGTATCTAAATTCTGAAAGACCGCGGCTATTCGGACTCGAGTCTGAATAGCCTCCCGTGGCCTCCCGTGCCTATTCGGACTCAAACTCCAATGTCAACTTCACTGGTCGTGCTGTAACTTCAAATAGCATACCTATATATAATATAATAACATTTCTACAATCATAAAGATCGTTATATTCTCATTAATAATGATTGATGCCTTTTTATTTTTGTTTGTACATATATACAACATCTTTCTTTCTTTATCAAATTTCCTTTTTGTACCGCATTGCAGTGTAAGGAA
>JAUELH010066488.1:0-12700 GCA_031471375.1 Hermissenda crassicornis | reverse complement strand
TAAAATATTATCCAGTCACCATGCCAAATTAAAAAAAAGAAGGCATACCCGGGTTATTCCCAAATCTCATGTCAAGAATGAATCCCCCCCCCCGAAGCAATGTCACTGCACATTTGGGAAGAGGCCACAATGTTGACACCTGTCACTTCCTGGGAAGTATTCATGCCCTTACCTGCAGCAGACAGTGTGTGAAGAGTCAATAGACAGTCTGTTCCACCAATAAAACAATTATGGATAGGCAGACAGTACATACACTGCAATGGTCCTTCAATTTCAGCGACAATGCAGGGTGTGTTTTACTAACAACTGACTGACTGGTTAATGGGCCAGTTGTTGAATAACAACAACAAAAAACAACCCAATAATTCCTGACTTACTGTATGAACAAAAAATATCTTGAAATTTTTTGCCTCCGAACGTAACTCTTTAGACCTGAAAGACAAGTGACAGATAAAAAAAAAAGGTGATAAAAAAATCCATAGCATGTCAAAAACACTAAGATTGATATATTAAAATGCCTCAAATTCAAACCACAAATTATTTCAATAAAATCTACATAAAAAAAATGGTTTCAAAAGGAATCAAAATATTGTTAGTTGGAAAACTCATAATAACAATGACATGGAAGTAAGTTTGGAGCAGAAGGTATGCCTCCCCTCACGTAACTCAAGTGCAAGGTTCCAATCCACAAAAGGGTACTTCTCCAGACCTTTATGCTAAGTGCATCCACGAAACTTGTTTTTAACTCCTGTCTTTGGATGGTATTTCATGTCTCCTTCCAGGCCTTCATTTGACCTGCTACAGTTCTGCACCGTGTGATCTAGACCTCGAAGAGTTTACAAAACTCTGATACATTTTACGAGTTCAGAAGAAAGAAATGCAACCCCTGTCAATGATTCACTATAAAAATGTCAATGGTTTTCTTCCTCACCATGGTATTTCTCCTTTCAATACTTTGTTGTGAGCATCCACATAGTACAAGTGAGGGCCTTCCGTCAGCAGCAGCATTCGCTTCCTTGCAAAAAGTCCCTGGAAAGGATGAAGAGGTGTCTATTAAGGCACTAATTATTCTTTAATGTTTTAATCAAATTCGACCAGAAAGATAGATAGATAGATAGATAGATAATAGAGATAGAGATAGAGATAGAGATAGAGAGAGAGCGAGCGAATGTTACCTTCCGATTCCACATTGAAATACACTTCAGGAATATGCATATCATAATTATTTAACACTTTAAACGCTTTAAATTCAAGTGCATCATTCGACTCCAGTTGAATTCATAAAGACTGTTATTAATTTCCTGAGTAATTTGGTGGAAATGGCTTTCATTTACTGTGCTATCATTAAAAGCACTTGAATTGATGGATCGGCAGACTTAAGTTTTAGTAATTTCATTCAGTTGCTCAGAAAAAATAACAGCATTAGCAGATAAGATTGATGATTTTCATCATGATATTAACATAGCTGAAAACTTTAATGTCCTAAATTCCACTTTTAAGGGAATGTACCAGCAGGTCATGTGTGAAAGTGCAACCGTTTTTTTTGGGCTATTTGATATTATATTATACCAGCTTTCGTCAAAGTATCTTTTGTTGGTTTTGAATTGTTGAATTAAAAAAAAAAGCTTTAATATTATAATAATACTTTATTTTCATCCAAGCATGGAAATTCTTTATCTGTAACTATATCCACCTATCTCCCTCTTAAAAACCCATAGCAACTATTTTTAACATTGAATCAGGCAGTAATCTCATGCATAATAATTAAAGGATTTTAAATATTTATTTTCTGTTGTATTGGAGACCAACTGATTAAGTAGGGACTAGCACACATGGTAAATACCTTTCGTTTATCAACAAAACCTTGTCGAAGGATGAGATTGTTTTCAACAAACGGATGGAATTGGTTTTCTTGTCGCTGCTTGTCCATCTTTTCTCTCCATTCACTGTCCTCCAACCCGTTCTTCTCTTTAATAGATACCGGCTCAAGCTCAGGTGACCTGTACGACAAAAAAGGATATTGATCCGTGATGAGAACATGTTTTGAGGCTTTACGTTATGAAAGGAAATGGACATTTTTTATGGTTGCTTTGTTGTTTGTTGACAGAGACCATCATGAAGAAAGTTGTTTCAATTCTTATTCAGCCCATTATAGGTTTAATGAAGGATTGGCTATCCAAGATAAATGTCTATATCTGACAGCCTATTAACAAAAGCCTGAGGGACCATCCCACTAGGGTTTGGTTTGATAGACCTGGTGTAACTACAACACTACCAATGTGCCCTTGTCAAAAAAGATATTCAGTTTCCAGCAAACTGCATTCTGAAAATGATCCCTCCCGTTTGGCTATTCCCCGAATTTGCACAAAAGCCGGAACCAGATCCTTTTCTCATTTGGGACCAACCACCTGGAATTCACTCCCTCTTGCACTACAGGAAGTGGATTCATTGCCTAATGGTAAATATGATCTCAAAACATATCTTTTTCAATCATCCGCCATGTAATTCTGGTAATGTTCTAATTGTATGAATGACTTTGCTGTGAAGCACCTTGGGAGACTGTGCGCTATATAAATATACTCATTATTATTCAAAGAGGTCAAAGTCTCATGTCATGTACTTCTGGGAAACAGTAAGAATACTACAAAGATGGCAACTTTAGTTAAGAAGAGATTGAATATAAAAGTAGAAGTAGACCAAACCAGAGACACATGAGGGAAATACACAGAGCCACACACTCTTTTCAGTGGGTTTAGTAATATTAATAATAATAATAATAATTTACTATTATAGCGCTCAGCTTCCACCCAATGGTGCTCAGAAGAACTTTACAATGGCAACTATCTACTATATAATTACATTTAACATTTATACATAGACATATAAAGTGCCTTAACAAACACTGGGTCATCATCACTGCAACTCGCAACATCAGAGGGACCTGGTGCAAGATATTTTCCTACATGACTGACACTGGCCAATTTAGACCAACAACTCACTGTGATCTCTCAGACTGTCCTGTAATGATCTCTGCAAGACGTTGATCATCGAAACCAGTCTGTGGAAAGGAAAAGATAAAACTGTTTTTTACACAATCATCAAATATAGCGTTATATTACATCCTAATGAATGTGTATATTCTATTGTACGATGGAAATTAATACCAAGACACTAAATCTTCAATAATGCTTATCATTCAAGAAATCAGAGGGTCACAATAATAACACCTGTATATGCAATACTAGTAAAACAACATTCTAAAGTCAATAAATGAATGTTAATGAACAAATAAGGTATCTAGTATAGATACTTCCACTACAGTCCCAAATCCCACATATACCTCCAACACATTTAGATGTCTCAAATATTTCTTTTTATTCTTTATAATCATTGATTAGAAGTGTATCCCTTCCTCGTACCATATTTCACCTTTTGACACATACCTCGTTTACTCCAATATTTTTCACCCCATTCATTTGAAAACAGAGGGTAAAAGTATATTTGCACCCTCCTCACCTTCGACAGCCAATCGATCCGAATTTATCTCATACTATATTTTACTAACGGCAAACCTGTGTGTATCGCAAGTCACATTAATGATATAAAACATACGTTACACAATAATCGGTAAATGCTACCTCTCTCTGCACAATCATCTTCTCCCCCTATCGTCTCCCTAACCCTAAATCATTTATCATGAAATGGTCCATGCCTCTCCCGTAGACCATGATGCTGAATTAGAGGAGGAGACCCTACTGTAACAGTTGTCTCACTGAACTTTTCAATCAAAAACATGCTTGACATATTCATCAAACTTTTTTTGCTTGTCTAACAACAGAGCTCAAGGAATACAGACATGAGTATTCATTTTTTTAAAAGTGATCTATGTACATTCGACCATCTTTCACTTCCACTGTAAATCAAACGGGCCATCTTTAGTCAGTACATAATTTTCCAGACAGGTTCTTCATTAAAACTAACAATGAAAATCAACAACACACCAACAGCAACTATTTCAAGCACGTAATGACTTGGTGCAACAACAATTGAACAATTGATTAGTAAAAGCAAAAGTTAAAGGCACAAAAATTGCAGATTTAGATAAAAATTCAAACAGAAGTAGACCCTACCAGAGGCATCCTCTAACCATCTGCTTGCTCATTTGTTTAAAGAGAGCACATCAACAAAAATAATATTTCAATTTAACGCCCTTTTCACCACATAAAGGTTATCTAAAAGGCGGCACCTCCGATTTATAGTCTGTCTGCGATAGGGCTGTGTGGGATTGAGCCTTTAAAACTTGAAGAAAAAACCCAGTGTAACCACCAGGATTAGACCCCTCAACCTCTCGAACCAAATGTGAGTGACTTAACCACTACACCCCTGGCTCGTCCCAGCACATCACCAAAGGGTATACATGACTATTGGTTGAAAAGAGAGGACATCAACACAAGTAGGTCATGTAATGTTTGGAAATAGTAAATAGAAGTAGACTCTACCAGAGGTGCCCACAAGAGAGCACATCAAGAAATGGAATACATAGGGCGCTAGGACTAGTTAAAAGACTAAAAAGGAGACCCTATCAGAGGAACACTCAAACCACTCGCTTGCAAGTGAAAAAAAAAAGTAAATATATTTTTTTAGAGATAATGAAAAACAAATCACCATTCGGTTCCTATCAGTATGATCAGTCATTCTAGAGGTTAACTTCAATAAGAAACACAACGAAACACTGAGAATGCAAGAGTTACAAGTACCATTGTGGGATTAAAATAAAAAATAAAACCATAAATCATAAAAAAGTGCAGCGAGAAGGAGACTTGGTATTGACTAATATGATGAAGAAGATGGTAGAGGTTTTTATTTAACAGTGTCATGACAAGATCCACTGCACTCTATCACTTACCATATGTAAAGAAACTGAACAATGCTGAAATTTAGAGATTTTAAAATATCTTTCTGATTGTCGGTGTTCAATTCTAATTCCTGCAGTTGTTATTTTAGTTTTAAAAATCCAGTGCCATGCAGTAATAACAACTTGACGAAAATTTAAAATCAGAATTAAAAAGATAGAATAAGAAAAGAAAAAAATCTAATTATCATATATGTATCTTCGAGGCATTGAGTGGTTCAGAATGTTACAGTGAAAGTAGCAGGTTCAAATCCTACTGGTAACATGGTTCTTTTTTTTCCCCATAGGTTTACACCACTGCACAGAGTGAGACTGAAACACCATTTTTTTCACAACCTATGATAAATGCCAAAGTAAAATTTTTGTAACACAAGAGGCATAATAATAAAACAACATGACCCTGAAATGAATACACATTCTTTCAACAAAATAAAAAAACCAAAAAAACCCCAACAAAACGATGGCATAAAAGCCAAATAAATGAAAGCATGCAATGAATAGTTAGCAAAGTAAAATATTTATTGACATGAAAAGCAACAAACCTGTCATGATGAAACCAAATAATCATTACAAACCATGACACATTTCATAAAATAGTCATTTGTTATCTAGACTCTAAAGCACAGTCCAAGAAAGTGAAAGCAATGCTACCATTTGATTGTTTGTAGAAAAGACAGAACATCGACACAATATAAGTCATAAGGTAATCAGTTATGTTGGAAATTCATAAGGGGTTTTGTTTCAGATATATATACACACACAACATGCGATACTATCACCCATGCTTCCCAAACCATTTAGTCAGTCAGAGTAAAAAAAGCCCACCCTTTGGTCCTGGCCTCCCCAAAATTCCGGGTTGCTGGCTGTGGCTGGGAGGTAAGGCAGCAATTTTGGCGGAGTGGTGGTAGGCAGACCCTCCCAGTCGATGCCCTGGTAGAATGGATGCTGCTTCAATTCCTGCATCCCTCCTGGCTGCTTCATACCTAAACGTTCTGACGACTCTATCACCTGGAATACACACACATAATATAATTTGCGGGTTAGTCTTACCCGTCTCTATCTCCAGTATTATTCTCACATTGAACATAGAACATTGCAGCATGAAACAATAGTTTAGCTCTCCCTTTGTGACAAAACTATTCAGGAGTATAATAATCATTATCATAAAATATGGACTTCAGGATCCCTGGAAAGGAGAAATCTAACAATAAAAAGAGACTCAAAAATACCAGAAGTTTTTGAACCAAGTCTTTGGCTTCTTCATTGAATCCTTCAGGAAACTCATAGTCCAGCTTCAGGATCTTTTGAAATGTTTGGTATTCATTTCTGAAATAGATGAAACAAATGAATAAGATTCTATTAAGATAAAACAAAATAAAACCAACAAATTACAATTTACGTTCTTTGAAGCTGAGGTAGACGAATGAGAGACAAAGAAAGACAGGATCTTGACATAAAAGGGGAGTAAATCATGCAACATAAAATGACAGACAGAGGTCCTGGTTGACTGCCTATTGAAATCAAGAACGACCCCACTTATAGATCATACAGATCCATAAATAAAAGAAATGTTTGCTTAATGAATATACATAAACAATCCCAACTGGACAGCTGTCTTTGAAAGACATTGAGAAAATCAGATTGACTCAAGACAGATCAAAGATCATGTATGCTGGGAGATTCAAAATGATCAGACACATTCTTGTGGCAATGCAAATTCCCAAGAAAATCAAGTAAAAAAAAAGAAAGAACTTTTTGAAAATCCATTCATAAATAGAAAAAGTTATGTGACTTTGTTTGTTTATTAAGATAGCACATTGACACAGTTAGGTCATATTGTCCTGGGAAACAGTAAGTTAAAAGAGTGAGCAGAAGTAGATTTCCTGAAAATGAAAAGAAAATGATTAATAACATATTATAATAATATGAAAAGTATAACACTCAATAGACAGATCATTTACACAAAAACAATATATCATCTGTCTCAAAAAGGTACAAACACTCCAAACCAAACAATAGCCACCATATCCCAAACTATGCATTGTGATCCCCACCCAGGATTTTCTACTGCCCTTTATGTACAAAAGTACACAGTTCATCTAGATAGTAAGTGACCCTGATAGATACAGTCCCACAATGCGCTAAATGGGGGATGGCCATTGGTTTGGTAGGTGCCCTGCACCACATTGGTCCAGCTTTGCCAGAACCCGCAACCCCTCCCAAAGAAAAAGGAAGTCTTGATAGAAGACAAAGAAAAGAGCAGCGAAGTGTTCATTAACTGATTTGTGAACAACACACAGTTAGTTGTCATTCTTATAAACCAATAAAGAAATAAAATGCTATTGCCCAGTACAACAATTCCCGTTTTTTTTAACAACGGGTAGGAGCATGCAGTACAGCTGTGAAGCTGCTAAAACAATTCTTTACCATTCATCGCATCCATACATTCTACCAGATAATGCATTTACATTGTCAGAAAAAAAAAGAAGCTGGATTTTGATAAATAAACATGTTTTTAATAAAGATATAAAATCAAAACAACATCCAAAGTGTACTGAATGCTTGCTTTACCCGCTTCTGAATGGCAGAGAGCTTGAGAGACATTGAAAAACGATGCAGCCCAACGCCCACAAATCAGTACTGTGGAAGGAAATTTGATGTTGCATCCATTAATAATCATAAATAGTGATGAACATTTCTATTGACAATGCATCTCCTATAACTCTGAATGCATAACCACACCAATTGCTATCATGCTTATAAAATGTCTCAACAGATAAGTCCAAAGAGAAATAAAACATTGTCTTTAAAATGATTAACTGACAAGCAACCCAACGAGATCCAAAAACACATGATTGGTAGGGACCAATGTAGGCCTGGTGTGTCTACTCCAGTTTTATACAACTGGGAGTCTACCATGTGAGTGGTCACTGATATTTGATATCACTGACTATGTGAGATCATTACAAAGAGGGCAAAAGGCCAGGCCAGCTTGAGGTTTCATGCCTAGAACTTGGAGGTCAAATGACTATATTCTAGCAGGAAATTTGGTCCGACCGTTGTGACGCATTAAGAAAATGCCTTTGACGATCTTAAAAGTACCGCCTCAAGTGGAATTCATGTGCTTTCAAGTGTGTTATGTGAAACATAAAAAATATTGAAAATAATTCAAATAATATTTTTCTTCTTTCTTGATCAAATACCTTATATATTGCATTACAGTGTAAGGACAGCTTTGATAAGCTGTAATTGCTTTGCATCAAGATTTAAGACAAGCAGGTGATGAGCAAACTGTCTGTATGGGTAGAATTAATTTTGCCAGGACATCGGCGAGAATTGGCCTACTCTTTTCAATTTTGAAACTGCACTGGGTTCTTTAACGTGCCTAAGTAGACACAGGACCTCCTGTTTAACGCCCCATCCGAGAAGGTGAGGTGTTATAAGAGACTCCACTACCCGATAGAGCCCTGGCAACACGCTTTGGTGACCATTAGAAACCATTTTGTGGAGAAAAACATATTGTGCTTTCTGGGGATTGAACCATCGACACTCGGTTCTAGTGGCGAACACCTAAACCACTCGGCCACCGCCTTCAAACAACATGTAAATACAAAAGTATTGCAAAAATTAATTTTTTTTTTTTTAAATCTTCAATCTCACACTTTCATCTGTCTAAAAAACCATTCTAAAACTATTTGGATTAAAATCTCCATTTAACGTACCCATAATTTGCTGGCACGCCATTTAAAACTTCAGGTGAGACATACTCAGCAGTCCCCACAAATGAATTCCTTCGTTTTGGCTGTTGTCCTTTATTCTCACCTGAGGGAGAGAGGGATTAATAATAACAAAAATACAGTTGGCTAAAAAAAACATTTTTAGAAACTAAATATCATGACAGACTTAATTGTATTCCTTAGTGTCAATGCATAGTTTTTTGTTTATTTGTTGTACATTGAAAGAAAGCATATGGGGCACACAATTAATTCGATCAAATTGCAATTTCAATAAAAGAAAGTAAAAGAATGAGTTGATATCTAGATGTTACAATCTTGATCTTGTCATATTGTCCCTTAAAAGATTTTGTTTTGTTTATTGCTTATAATGGTTACAAGAAGTGCATGCTAACTAACTGGTCAACAGCATTCTTGTTTGTTGAAGAAAGAGAGCATATTGACAGAAATAAGTCATACTGTAGTGATAACTATAGTCAAATGTGTGAATACAAGTAGACCGTTCCAAAAGTGCTCTCCAACCACACAGCACACAATATATGCCTCGGGAAAATAGTAAATATTCATTGGTTCTCACTTTCAGTTTCAGTTGAAGCACCAATGACAATTTTTGAAGTTCCAAAGTCGGTAATTTTGATATGCATATCATCTCCTAATAAAATGTTCTCTGGTTTCAGGTCTCTGTGTATGGATGGAAAGCAAAAGATCAACAAAGACAATCTAGCATTCGATCAATTCAGTTTCAAATGATACCTGTGTGGATTTCATGCAATGCCTAATTATTTGTTTTGTTTGATGCTGCAAAGAGTACATGAATACAACTAGGTCAAAGTTTTTAGTTTAACGCCCTTTGCAACTCTTGAAGGTTATTTAAAAGGCGGCACCTTCTATTTATAGTTTGTCTACGATAGAACTGTGTGGAAATGAGCCTTGAAAACTCAGAACCAAATGCGAGTGACTTAACCACTACACCACTGGCTCGACCCACACAACTAGGTCATACATGGCAGGGAAATAATACATAAAAATAATGTGAAGAGGTAGATCCTATCAAAGGTTTTGCTTACCATTACCACCCGCTTGACTCCTGTATTATGCGTCGAAAGAGCATATTCATTCAAATATGTCACATCATACTATATCGAAGCAGCAGATTCTACCTCAGAAACTGGCTACATTTTGTCGACAATAGACGTCAAGAAAATTTTATGTAACATATCATATTGTGAAAATCAATGACAAAACCACCTGGTAATGACACAAACATCTCACCTGTGAATAACTCCCAGACTCTGCAAGTATTCCAATGCCACAACAACTTCCGCTGTATAAAACCGTGTACAGGGAACATCAAATGCTGACAATTTGTTCAAGTATGAGAGAAGTTCTCCATTCCTGGCATAAGTCAAAACATAGTCTTGAAGAGTTGAGGAAATCACAACATGTTGGTGACAACCTTTGCTAATTTTGGTTTGTAAAAATATATATTTTCATTTAAGCACACATAGTTGGAGGAGGGTAAAAGTCACTTCTGCTTTGCGCTTCAAAAAATTGTGTGCGTGTAGCACAATAAATCTACCTGAGTTCTTCAGCAAAATATAAAAAATCTATAATTGCAAAAATCAGCTCCAGTGATAGGTCACCCTTGAGGGCAGTTCCCTGCAGATAAAATATGAACAAAGGAAATCTAAAGAACGGTAACAATAATACATTTTTCAAAAAACCACAGATCAAAGGATACAAAGCCTATCCAAATCTTGAAAAGTATATGCCAGTCTGATAAAGAAAGCGTGGTCCAGTCTCATAAGTACTTCCTTCTCTCGCATCACAAAATGGGTTTTATGTTCCCGGATTAGGTGTTTCTTTTCACACACTTTAACTGTGGATAGATGATCAAAAAATAAAGCGGAAGTTTAATTAAGAGGAAAGAATATTACTAAAAGCATTAAAAACAAAATTAATTTTTTCATTTTAAAACAAAAAAGTAGAAGTATTGTAATCTTCAAAAAACCTACCTGCGAATTCTCGTTGTGAGCTAACCTCTTTCGCAAGATATACCTGACAGAGAAAATGAGAGAGAATGAATAATTACTATTTAGGGGTTTCAATAATAAATTATACATGTTCAAAATGGTGCTTTATCTAAAAAAAACCCAAAATAACTTACATTTAACTTGAAACAAAAAAGCAATATTCTTTAATGATTTCTTCCAATCAGTATTAGGGAAAAACAAACATTTTAAATGGTTTAAAAATATTGAGTTTTGTTATTTTTCATGAGAAAATACTTACAGTTGAATATGACCCTTCTCCCAATACTTTTCCAAAGATGAAATCATGGGGAGTTTTTTTCACTTTTTTTGCAGGAACTACACTGGATGTAGTAGTGGTGGATTTTGATGTACCGTTGTCTCTGTCCGCAGACACAGATGTGGTAGAGCCATTGCTAACTGAAACTGACATGGAAGTCGATGGAGGAGTGGTGGTGGTGGTGATGGTCTGCGTGACCGGAGTAGGGACAGTTGCATTTTCTTTTGCTGAATTCGTTTCTGAAGAGTCTGGTGCACCAGAGTTTTCATTTCTGTCTATTTCAGATGTCGTGATACCATTTGATTTTTCTTTGTCTGAAGAGGGATCACAGCTGGAGCTTGATGAAAGACGGGTAGGAACTTGACATGGTGGAAGAGTTATACTTGGCCCCTCTATAAGTTGGTTGGTTAATTCCCCTGGTTGGATTGCATATTTTGAAAAGACTGTTCGACTATTATCCGAGTCTATCTTTGACACCTGAATGTCAATCGGTTCTTCACTTGACTGTTGATTTAAAGAAACATTATCGCAACCGGAATTAGAGGAAATTTCTTTGTCAATTAAATTTTGTAACCGATTTTCACCCAATGATTCAGTTTCGAGCATGGATACAGTTGAGTGGTCCTCAGGCTTAAGATCGTTTGCGTCACCACTGACCATTTCTTGATCATTCAAAATGGCTGCTTTGATGTCCACAAGTGATATAGCTTCTATCGATTTGCTATTGGTTGCCTCTTCATTGTCTGGAACAGTTGTAGTTATGTCACATTGCAAATTTCCCTCACTCGGTACCACATTATTTTTACAAGATTCATCTATTTTTTCTTCAACCTGGTCAGAAATTTCTGGTATAGTTTTTGGCGGAGGAGGATCACTTTTCTGTGATGAGAATTCATCTAAGATGGAAACGGAAGGATTGTCATTTGAAATAACATCTATTTTAGGATCTTCACAAGACTCATCATTCTCACTCTTTCCTTGATCATCCTTGGTAGAATGATCAAAAATCTGTCCATTTGTATTGACTGTATCCATCTCGCCATTTGCATGAGGAGCTTCTTGATTAGTTGAACAAGTGTCCACCTGAGGACAGTTGTCCAACACTCCAATTGCTGGTTGCGCCATGAAGAGCAGAAGTTAAACCATCATACTAGACCTGTAAGAAAAGGGTAAAAAACATTATTTTGTTACTGTTGCCAAAATATTTACTAATCAGTCATATTCATGGTGGCCAAGCGATCAAAAGCACTGCACTGCAACCCGAGTTAAAGCCCTTATTAAAAATCCTTGGACAAGGTTTACTCACATTGCCTGCGCTACTCAGACAATGTATAAGTAACGACTGTTGACATAATACTTGCACTCGGCGTGTCCGTTTATAATATATTCCTTCATGGAATACAGGGACAGACGCACATGATGGTGTCAAGGTGGTGGGGTTTTATTAAACTAAAATAATAGGCGACGCAGTGGACGAATGGTTTAGATGTTCGCCACTAGAACCGAGGGTCTGCGGTTCAATCCCCAGAAAGCACAAAATGTTTTTCTGCACAAAATGGTTCCTAATTACTAATGGTCACCAAACCGCGTTTCAGGGGCTCTATCGGGTAGTGGAGTCTCTTATAACACCTAGCCCACTCGGATGGGGCGATAAACAGGAGGTCCCATGTCTACGTTAGGCACGTTAAAGAACCCAGGGCAGTTTCAAAATCGAAAAAAAGTAGGCCAATTCTGGCCGCTGTCC
>JAUELH010066487.1:0-18834 GCA_031471375.1 Hermissenda crassicornis | reverse complement strand
ATAAAGAAATAGAATGCTGTTGCCCGTGTGCGTCAAATCCACAGTTTACAGGACAACTGGGAGGAGCACGCCATGTGGGCGCGTGTCGATATCCCGAATTCGCCTATTTACGACAAAATCCATGTCTTTCTTCTTCACGCGTTTTTCTTCGACATTATCATTCCACCAAGCGGTCCGTTTCTTTGTGCCACCCTATTACTTTCGTACCACATGTTATTATTCCTTATATATTTCCCAATCAGTTTCTAAGTCCTCATTACCTGTATTTTCTTTAATAGCAATATTATCAATGTATTTCTTTATTGTTTTCTGAGTTTGATTTGATATCGTCTTCTTGAAAATGTTCAACTCTTCTTGTATTCATGTCGTGTTTAAATGCTTTAGCATAATTTGGTAATAAATTCATTTTTGCAATAACGAGAAAATGGTCACTGTGTATATCAGCACCACGTTTAACTCTAACACATCCATTGTGCTAAAAAATAGTGAGTTACTTACTATTATATAATCTATTATTGATATCTGGCTTCTTTCTTCATCAACCATATTCAATGTGTGGACATCAGCTTTGTGCTTAATTAAAAAAGCATTTCCTATCTTCATATTGTTTCTTAATATTCTTATGCCATGCATACATTGGTTCATTTCTCCCCATTTTGGCTTTCTGTAGTCTCTCACTCTCACCCTTTACCTATTACTATTACACCACAGCAAGATTCTACTTTATTTCCTACTCTAGCATTTAGGTCGCCCTTTACTATTACTATTAAACTAGTATCATTATTTCTTGATTTGTTCTAGTTTCTGTTATTCCTAAAATATCTATTTTATATCTCTTTCCCCCCAATCGATCCAATATTTCAGGTTCCTATAATCGTCCTTGGGCTTTTCCGTTAAAAAAAATCAAAGTTTTTATTTACACACCTTTTGCAACACAGGAGGGTTGTTTAAAAGTAAAAGGCGACACCTCCGATGTATAGTCCGTCTGCGATAGGACTGTGTGAGAATGAGCCTTGAAAACTCAAGAAGTCTTGAGGATAAAACCCAGTGTCACCACCGGGTTCTGAAGCCTCGAACCAAATGTGAGTGACCACCGGGTCGCCCCTTTTCCGTTTAATCAGTCCTAGTCGGGCATTGTTCATCAACGTTCTCTGAATCCGATGTTTCAGAAAAAGCGGGGGAGGAGCCCATCTGCCCTTGGGAAGTGGTGGGGCTGCCACCTAGAGACTCGTCTCACCACGCCTCGAAGGAATCTTGGTCCGGGTCTTTATTTGAGGTCGTATAGAAAACCTCCCCCACCGCGACAAGGTGCATCTTCCCGGGGGAGGCTTGTTCTATTGATATGTCCATTAATCTATATCATATCAATCGGTCCATCCACCCACTTATCTATGTATTCATATATTATGTTTGTGCTATATAATTATTTAGAGAGAGAGAGAGAGAGAGAGAGAGAGAGAGAGAGAGAGAGAGAGAGAGAGAGAGAGAGAGAGAGAGAGAGAAAGATATACATATATATATATAGATAATATGTCGAAATAGTGTACTATTTTACTTACAAAGTGAAACGCTAATTCTCAAATCGTTGTAATAAAGGCCCGTTTAATGAGTTTCGCTAAGTTTGATTTTTTCCTCAAAGTCAAAAGCGACATATTCTATTTTCTCCTTCAGGAATATTTTATAAATTGTTCATTTCTGTAGCAGCTAGAACGCGACAAAGGCTTTTGTCGGATTCTAGCACTGAAATATGGAGGCTAAAATCTAACTAAGGCTTTTGTCACTTTCTTAACTTGAGTAATGGTTGAAAGTTGATGTCAAAAACCAGAGCAGTTGCCGCCAAGTTTACAACTACAACCGATCAATGAAAAGAGCACAGTACTCAGTACACAAGACCCGTGCCATAATTATTTTTTGAATTTGAATAAACGTTCAAAGGCGTAGGAGTAGGAGGATCAAGTTCTCAAGTTTTTGCTTCTGAAGATATTCAAAAATGGCGTTCGTCGGTTTCTAGTTCTGGTGTGGTAACCATAATGTGATCATGAGGAGATTGATTCTATGTTTGCCAGTTTGCTTACATAGAATTAGAACATCGACTCGACACAATAATAATAATATAGGATATACCATGTGGTGGCGACGCGGTGGTCGCCACTAGAACCGAGGGTTGGCAGTTCAATCCCCAGAAAGCACAAAATGTGTTTCTGCACAAAATGGTCCAAAATGATTCCTAATGGTCACCAAAGCGCGCAGGGTAGTGGAGTCTCTTAGAACAGCTCGGATGTGGTGTTAAACAGGAGGTCCCGTGTCTACGTACGTTAGGCACGCTAAAGAACCCAGTGCAGATTCAAAATCGAAAAGAGTAGGCCAATTCTGCCCGCTGTCCTGGCAAAATGAATTCTCTACCCATAGAGACAGTGGGCTCATCGCCTGCTTCTCTTAAATCTTGATGCAAAGCAATTCCTTACACTGCAATGCGGTACAAAAAGGACATTTGATAAAGAAAGAAGAAAGAATATACCATTCATGTGGTGCTGGGAAAATACAGTAAGATAACAGTGACAGTGACAGGATTAGTTAGATCACACAGAAGCAGACCCAATGCCCACCAACTACCCACATCATGAGAATAGATTTTGTTTGTTGAAAGAAAGTACGGTGTACATCAACACAATATGATATTGTTATAGTTATAGTATTAGTATAGGTAATAATATTAGTATTAGTAATAAATACATGGAAAGATGACAGGATTAGTTAAATGATCTAACAGGAATAGACCCTACCAGAGGCACCCTTCAACTTCAACCACCGGCATGAGAATATAGAAATCCAAATCAATTATCGTTAGAAGAATACGTTATGTGTCATCATGCAGGGATGAGGAATGGTAAGATGACACTGACAGTGCAGGATTGATGAATTTTGTTTGTTTGTTTGTTAAAGAGAGCACATCGACACAATTAGGTCATATAGTGCTGTGAAATAGTAAGACGACAGGACTAGTTAAAAGATCAAAATTGAAGTAGACCCTACCAGAGGCGCCCGCCAACCACCCACGATTGATGAATTAGTAAAAGATGAACAGAGGGTAGTTAAAAAAAAGAGAAATAGAGAAGAGTGCAGGATTGATGAATTAGTAAAAGGCGAACAGAGGTAGAAAGAAGAGAAACAGAGACAGTGCAGGATTGATGAATTAGTAAAAGGTGAACAGAGAAATAGAGAAGAGTGCAGGATTGATGAATTAGTAAAAGTAAAAGGTGAACAGAGGGTAGTTAAAAAGAAGAGAAATAGAGACCAGTGCAGGATTGATGAATTAGTAAAAGGTGAACAGAGGGTAGTTAAAAAGAAGAGAAATAGAGAAAAACAGACAATACCACCAACACCTCGACCAAACAAATATTCCAACAAAAGACCTGAAAGTAAGTTGTTTTTAAAAACTTTATTTCCATGACAACGTCAGAGTCTGGAAAATTGATAAATCAGAGCAGAGTTCTATACATACAATAATTCATTCAAGGTGGAAATTTTGTTTTGCTGCATTCTGGGGAGTCAGGGTCTGGCTACCGTAGCATCGTTTTATACCACAATAGAAGAAAGCTTGGTCTAAACAAGTGAAACACTCCACACATTGCCTTCTGATGACACAAGGAAATGGCAAGACAAATATGTTAACATGAATCCTCAACGCAGAACCAAACCAGCAACAACCAAGATTAATTATTTCCTTGCCATCAACACAATGCAGGTTTCTCCAGCTTAGGCTTATGAGTATGAGCGAGCATCTTCCAAGGAGAGGGAGAATGAGCATTATTTCATTCAAATCTGTCCACTAAGTCATATCCCACTTTTGGTGGAGCAAGTCTACACTGTTATAATAACTATAGTTTCTGTTTTGATATTGTCTCCATTTTGTTAAAATCAAAAGTAATTTCTGTTCACATGTACATGCATTTGCAAATAAAAACTTTCCAATGACCTAAATTGATTATTCTTAAATATCACATGCAACAGCTTTTCATTGGCCTTCAACCTAGTCACTCCTACTCTTCAAAATTACAGTAAACAAGAGAAAAGTATAGAACTACATTAATATGTATTACAAGCGGAAGAAAAAGTTCTAAGCATTTCACTTTCAAATACATACAAGGTTAAAAATAACCCGTAATATTGTAGCTGTTAAAAGTTAGTGAACCTATATTTTCTTCGGAATAAATGAGTTAAAGAGTTTGTGTCAATGCTTTGAGATGCACAGAATTTCTCAACACTTGACAATACATCTATAAAAGAGGCTAACAAAGAAATGCAGGTGCTATGATTAGATTTGAAATTAAAGATATATCTATTTCACACTGTACCAAACCAAGCCATGTTCCATGCATGCCATCCATAGCCATAGTAGGCTTAACACAAAGACAATTAACATTCCTTTTTGATTAAAACAAAATGTATTTATGAGACTGATTTTATCGACACAGTTAGGTCATATTGTGCTGGGAAACAGTAAGTGTGAGTAAGATGACAGGTCAAGTTAAAACAGTGAGCAGAAGTAGATTTCCTGAAAAAGAAAAGCAAATGATTAATAATAATATGAAAAATATAACTCAACAGACATGATTTACACCAAAAAAATATCATCTGTCACAAAAGGGTACAAACACACTAGATGCATCGTGATCCCCAACTGGATTTTCTACCGCCCTTTATATGCCCAGTTCATCCAGATAGCAAGTGGCCCTGATAGATTCAGTCCCACAATACACTGGCCTTGATTTGGTGGGGGCCCTGGCAGGAATGCACCATATTGGTCCAGCTCTGCCAGAGCCCCCAACCCCTCCAAAAGAAAAGAGCAGGACAGTTTTCATTTATTGGTTTGTGAACACATTCTCACATATAAAACAATAAAGAAATAAAATGCCCTCTTTTCTGGACAACTGGGAGGAGCCTACCACACTGACATGCAACTGATTTTGACAACGTACAAAACTACTATACCTGACCTCTTCTTTTCTTAAACCCAAAAGATCAAATTGGTATTGAATAGGCATTTCATATCATAAATTAATACGGACAGGACAATGTCATGGAAACTTGAGCAAAGTTAAAACTATGAACTATCATAACATCTAAAATCGTTCATCCTGTCTGTTCCTGTAATGTGTGGGACTTGAATAAGGATTTTCATCACTAATCACCAAGCAGCCTGGAAAGTTAGTCCATTGAATTGGAATACCCACTAAACGGAAAGGGGAAATAAAACATCCAGATATGACATGAAGTGTGACTAGACTTCAAAACCACCAAGAATGAAACAAATCCATTGGACAATCAGTCAAAACAACAGACTTTGAAAACATCAAAACATTTTCCCAGTTCTTTCTGCATCTTTCTTTGTCAATTTTCAAGGTACATCATCAATATCAAGATAATGGAATTCAAAGAACTGCTTAAAAAAAAAAAACCAATGTAAGAAAAAGGGATGTTACTGATTAAAACTGACAAGGAACATTGTGCTGCAATACTTTAATAGAAATAATGTATACTTTAACTGGAAACAGTGTATTTCATTCCAATCAAATACATTCATGATTCAAGTCTTTTTTTTTCAGATGAAAGGATCAAATAGTTTCAAAATTCAAATGATAGACAATTCTGTGGGGAATTTAATGTAAAAAAAAAAAACAACCATAAAAAAGAACGACGGACGACACCCTTAAAAACAAAACCAAACAAACCAATTAACCTACCATCATTCTATTTCAATAGTGTAATACTGTTCAGACATTCATGAAAGAACATCAAAATTGATTTTGTTTGGAAGAAAGCACATCAACACAATGTGGGTCATACAGTGCTGGGAAATAGTGACATGATAAGTTGAAAGAGTGGAACAGAAGTAGACCCTACCAGAAACACCCTGCGGGCATCCACATCGAGATTGATAACAGTCAGAAAAGATTCTAAACTGCACTGCCATTTTCATGTTTTCCCATGACAAGTTTATTACACACACTTTGTCTTGCTGAGTTTCCATTGTGATGTGGCAGTGCCAATTGGTGGACTTGGGTGTTGCTACGTTTTAACATATACATATAACTATAACATACTGCTCCACCCGCCTATCATTTCTAAATGGCATATGACACGGCATTGTGTCAGCACTGCGCTGACAACTCAAGCTTAGTTAACCCTGTACACCACTCATATTTTTCAGATAGCATCAATCACATTTTGAACTCCCTAGCAAACCTCTCAAATTGCATGTCAGTCAATACTGATATGTTAAAACAACACTTCACGCATGGGACTAATATACATTGATTTCAGACACAGGCACACGCCATATACACATTGATGCAAACGCTGTAGAAAGGGATCTAAAAAATAATGTTCCAAAGTATAAAAAGGTGAGAAATGTACACTATAATACAATGCTTTGGATTTGATGAATATTGATTGATATATCTAACACCTTAACATACAATAATATAATCCAATTCACAGATTGGAAGCAACAGAGCACTTGATAAATAAATCACTGACAAATTAACTGTCAAACTTGATGAAACAACAATAAAACCTCAAAACAAATAATTACAAAGCCAGGTGAGTGAACCATAAAGAAAATCAATATGAAGTTGATTGGGGAGAAAAAAAAAAAAATAAAAAAAACCTTCCTAATCTCTCAATTTATTTTCCCCTTTTCACAAGTACAAACCAACGCAATATGTGGGTAATATAGTGCTTGGAAATGGCCAGATGAAAGGATTCATGAAAATGATATGGAGAAAAACAAAACAAAAACCCTGAAGTAGAAGACCCTCTGATAGCGAGAGCTGCCCCTACAATTACCCAATATGTAAGCTGCAAATACAATTCCATTGACAAACATTTTTCATCAATCTGTTTGTTGTATTAAAGCTGCTTAACACTTAGTAACATGCCACACCTCTAATTCTTGAGAGTACCAAAAATCTGAGAAGAAAATATTCAGTCTGCACCTACATGTTCTAGACAGAACTGGACTGTCAGTCAGGTCATTTTGTTAATGATCCAACCATCAGCCTTTCACATGTTTGTAAAAGAGAGCACATCGACACAATATAGGTCATTTTATGAAATAGTGAGACGAAAGGTTTACTACCAACCACCCGCTCACATGTCTTAAAACCCTAAGCAATTCAAACAATAGGAACCTGTCTTCCCGTATTAGCATTGTCAACTGAGTAATGTCTCTTGGAAAACAGACCCCGAAAACTGAAAACACAGGAAAAAGACATTTTCTCCTAAAAGTGTGTGCTTCAGTGCTAAAATGGCCTACATGTTTTAAATAAAAGTGTATAAGTCACTGCAATAATTTATGGTGGAGTAGGTATCAACGAAGACTAGTTGTCAGTGGCACATTTTGGAAAGGTGAAATCCTGATGACTCAAAGATAGCAAACAAGAATAGACTCAAAACTCAAAGCTGATTTATGGTAGAGTTCAACCTCCACTGACATGCAGACAGGGCAAAGCAATGCACAAGTTCAGCAATATACTATCATATACTTTCATCAAGCACTGCATATTTGTAGAGATAAAGAAAAGGCTCAAACAAACCAAACACCTTGTAATATTCATTGACAAATTCATTGCATGATCTGGATTTTTCATCAAATTGTATTAACAACAAATGCAAATAAATAGCATTGATCAAGTCAAATATTAAAATAAAGCCTGCAAACCGTAATCATGTTATTCACCATAAAAACTACATTTTAAACCCTTTAAGACAAAAAAACTCAATAAAACTGTTACAAGTTGACTCAATATAGATATAAGAAATACAGATAAAAATAATGATCCCCAACTTCCCTCACCATGCATGCTTGAAACATGAAAACCAGATGAGGAATAGCCTAATGTCAAGGATACGATATGCAGAACGCTTTAAAAAACAACCGAAGTAGAATCAACAATATCTGTTAAAACAACAAATAAAAGATAATGCTTGATCACCCCCCCCCCCCCCCATATTCAGACCTGAAACAATTCTAGCATGCATACATTTTTATGAAAAGTGACATACTGTCACATCAATTCTTAGTTCCCTGCCATAAATCAAAAAAGAAAAACAAACATATGCATAAATGAGTTGAAGCAATTTGCATAAAATGTTTACTACAAGAAGTCAGGTTTTATGTGAATGGGACAGAATATTTTCACTTTCAGATTTCATTTATAGTGTTCCACTGGTTTTCTGTATTACACTGTTGGTTTGTCAACGAAACAGTTTATATCATTTAAATCTTAAAGGTAAGGATCAACTAACATATTCTCCACGCACAAAATTACCTTACATCACAGGCACACTAGATATAAAATTGGTGTTATGAAGCATGGTGACACACACCGTCTTCCTCTGTACCTATACAATCCTTCCCATTGACTAAAACTTGTCCTGTGGTGTTCTGGCTGTTGTTGGCTCGACCTTCAAGGGAAAATGCAGTTGCATGGCAGAAGAGCTCATGACAGCTCTTCTGATACTCCTTGGCTTGCTGCTCACATGAACCCAAGTCTCCTCGACCTAAACAATCCAGGACCTCAATGCAGCTCTATGGAATTAAACAAAATATGAATCTCATTAAGACACAGTAATCAACACTTTGAAAATGAGAAGGCAGCAACACACAGCTTGCATAATATGAAGAAATAACCCCTTTATCTTCCAACCCACGGTGACTTTTATCTAAACTCAAAACAGTTCCCAGATTTATTGCTTATTCTTTTCAAACAAATTGACTACATGTCATGCTAACTCACCTTTACAGACAAATCCCTCATTTTTAATTCCAAGGAAGTAGCAAACTTAATTGCTTCGTTCTGCTGGCTCTGGTTTAATTTGTACATAACACGTGCACCTGTTTGAAAAAAAAGGGGAAGACATGATTCACAATAGAAACAGAAACAGACTCAGTATATTCATAGAAATGCCCATCCGGTGCTATAGCGCGTTACCCAAAATGGCCAGCAATTCAGGCCCAATTTGTGAGTGGGTATTAAAAAAAATTTGTTACGTAGAAACTAGAGAATGGAAACGAATGAAACTTGGAATCCAATTAGAATTGTAAGCGTGAAAGGTTGTATTAAATTAAAAAGTTTTGATCATGATATTTATAGAACTAATTGATGGGAGGACTAGCACGCTCAGCTAGAATTAGCTCATCATCTCTTCTTATCAAATATGAAATTTAATTAAAATCCAACCAGTACTTTTGGATATGAAAGTGACTTTTAACGTGAGTTATGACAAAGTATGTCCATTTAATTTACTACACTTTTGACATTAGACCTTTTTTCAAGGAATTAGCACAAAACTTAAGATCTTGGTAGTAGTGTAACGTTTAGTCTTTTCTATAACCCTGTGGATGACATCTGGATAAACTAGTCCTTAGTCGTAATTTATGAGTGTCAACACCAGTGACTGTCAGGACCACTTTATGGACCCCTTTTTTTAATATTTATGGATGGATTTTCAAAATTCAAAAAGTATATTTCTTAAGAGTGATCTCAGATTTTTTGGGGAACTCCCCTAAAAAAAAGTTTTGGATGGGCATTGCCAACAAATTCATTCGTAATCATCAATTCTGAAATATTTAAAACACACTTTAGACCACATAAAATACCCAACACCATTCGACTTACAATGACCCAAATCCATTTAAACACTAGTAAAATGCACAAAGTCACAACCAGACAAAAAAAAAATGAGGTAGGAATAAAAAGTGAAAGGTGAGTCGAGAGCTCTACAGTCATGCACATACGGTCACGGAGATGTGTGCACCAGGTAGACCATTGTAGGGTTGGAAATATATGTCATGTAGTAACAATGCAAAGACAAAAATCCATTACCTGCAAGCCTATGAGGCAAAGAGTCTGAGTGTTCATCCATAAATTGTTGATTGAGTTGTTGGGCAGTTTTTCCTTCATAAATGTTAGCCATTTCTTTATCTATCACAGTCTTCACAGCTTCATTCAGGTCTTTTTGCTCTTCCACTATAGAATATAAATAGATGCAAAGATTCTTTTGAAGGTTTTTCGCATAACTGAGAGAAAATGATATGGACAAAAACACAATGATGAAATGAAATATTTCAACATTGTTGACAGGCCATTTTCAGTATTCTTATCTTTTCAATTTCAAGATTGAGTGTGATTTAAATAACATTACTTTACGACAACCAGTAATCTAAATTGTGTGTAACGTAACATTTAGTGGTTGATTAACTGTACCAAACTCACCATATTGCAAGAAATGGATGAGACATAAATGGAATTGAGGATGGGATCTGTCAGCAAGGACACCTCTCTTTATGGATTGCAACATCAGCAACAATTTGCCTGTAGATGAGAAAAAAAACCCCAAAACAATAATGGAAAAATTACACCTGTTTAGACAAATGCTCACCATCCACCCCACATATTTGCATTCATTAAACTCAGGGGAAAAAAAGAAAGAAAATCACATGCATCTTGTCATCATTATCCAATAAAAGTTCTCTGTAAAATAAACAAAACCTTTTGGACAATGCAAATAATCACACTATCATCTGACTCTTTCTCTACACATGGAAATACAGGGTGAAACAAAATTTCACACAAACAGAAATTCCTGTCTTGCCTTTGAAAATACTGTCCTAACAACCGCTTGTCATAACCCACTTCCACGTTTCCTATATATTGTCTCTTCCCTAGATGACCATGTGTCTGTCTTGGGCAAAAAATTTCACTCTAATTCTCTCACTTGACTCGGGTGTAAATGAGTACCAGGCCAATAAAACAGTTTCTTCGTCCGAAAAATTGTAACGCGCTAACAGGCTGCATGTCTTGTCCTATGCGCTCTGTGTTTCCTGTTGGCTGGGGGAGTGAATTTGTCATTAATAAGTGCCATGAGCATGGTATAACCGTGGATATGAGCGCTATATAAGTGTCATCTTTTTTTATTACCATGAGCATTTACTCCACAAGACCTAGAGCCATGAATTTCTTGTGTTTTCCTGAATGTAAAACCATGAATGGATTGATCAAGAGAGTGCATATAAAAAGACAAGATAGCTTGTTCAAAAGCATACTTTTTATATTTCTATAGCCCTCAGTCTTCCACAATGTAAATTTTAATCACGTTTCTTTCTTTGTAACGCCAACATCAAGACCTCCCAAGATCTGAGCCAAACTCATTAAAACTTTTCTCCCCAATATGTGATGTTTTGTATCAATGATCAAATTCGAAAGTTCTTTTTGTTCTAGCATTAGAGTAATCATAACTTTATCCAAAACGTGACCCGGTAATTTTAGCGTGGTTGTAAGACCTACTCCCACAATCTAAGTATTAGTAATTTTTACCTTTTCTAGAGTAGATCTGGTATGCATACACATGTGTTTGGACATTGGATGAGGATAAAAGTTGGAGTGGTTTCAAGAACTCAAGGGCTTCTTCCAAAGTATCTTCAGGCTGTCAAACAAAGTGTAATTATGAATTAAATGACCCTACATAAACAATGGATGTATTGAAAGTCAGCTAATGAAGATGATAAATTTAACACAATACACAGCTGAAATAATTGAATGAACAGAACTAGACCCTGCCCAACACTTATCTCAAAATATTTAACCTAAAAAATTACAAAAACGGTATTTTGTCACTGTCTAACTTCATACCCTTGCTAACTTATCGGGGATAAGTTCTTCTTCCTTTGGTCCATCTAAATCTCCATCTTGGGCTTTGTTCTTATGATCCCTCTTCTCTCTCTCAGCTTTCTGTCTCTCCTTTTCTTGTTCAGCTTTAATTAAAGCTTTTTTTTGCTTTTTCCTCAACTTTTTCAATTCCGCTGGTGTAAGATTTTCTGGAGAAAAAACAAAACAACCTTGCAACCAGAAAAGTCATAACATTACCTACACTAATAGGGCCGAATGCACTTCAAACAATATCGGTTGGGACAAAAATATATCTTTACCCCCCCCAACAAAACAAACACCCAACAATAAGATAAATTACCTGTATTCAGCTCATTTTCTTCATCAGCATCAGACAGAGGGTGATCATACAGATGCAGATATATCTGGATATTAAAAAAAAAATTTCATTATCAAAAAGAGCATATGCACATTCAAAAGCAATCACACGTCCACGGCAATGCAATATGAATAGTGCATACACATTCTCAACCACCATCACAGTCGAAAAGGTGAATTCAGTAAAAATATCTTATAACTATGGCATAGGAAGATTAGCAGAGTTCCACAGTTAAGGTGAAAACTAACTGAAAGAAATCAATTATGATAGTATAGCCCACAAAGAATGAAAATAGAATCCCATAAAAAAAAACACCAGGTAAGCTACCATACAGCTGATACAAATGGGCGGTAATTAGAATTGATTGATTGATTACAGTTTATTTTGTTTTAGGTACAAAGTTAACATAAAATAGGAGCAACTTTTATGTTAATCTAGCAATGCCCATCGTTCACGATTCTGTGGTATCAAAAATGGTTCGCAAATCGGGCCCCAAAAGTGGGACGACCCCGTTCGTGCAGTGGTATTTTTAGAAATTCGTTACGTAGAAACTAGTGAATGGAAATAAATGAAACTTGGAATCCTATGAGAAAAAAGGTCGGGGAATCCCTTTGTGAGCGTGCAAGGTCGTAAAATAATTAAAACTGGATAAAACACAATATTTCTGGAACTAAATGACGGAACGACTAGCACACTCAGCTAGCATTAGTTCAACATCTCTTCTTATCAAATATGAAATTTCATTAAAATCGGACCAGAACTTTTTTCTACTACCTTCGTGAAAAAACCGGGCTTGGCAGAGAAGCAACCATGACCGACGACCCAGATTGCCGTTGTAAGTCATCACGAAGGCCGCGCGTGATCGCTAGGTGCAATTTCATGGGCCGGTTGGCACAGTCAAGGTCACGGCGAGTCCACACGGCATGGTCGCCTCTTCGGCTTTGTTATTTATTCGAGGGGTTGATTCGTAATGCTCGCTTCATTTCGTATTTACTGTTTTGGATGTGACTTTTAACATTAGTTATGACTTATCTTTCTTTCTTTATCATTAACCATTTAGTACCTTTCGGTGTATGGTTAGTTATGACTTATCATGTCCATTAACTTCACTTTTGTTAATAACATAGATTGTTTTCAAATAAGTAGCACAAAACTTAAGATATTGACAGTAGTGTAACATTTAGTCTATTTCACGACAGCCGTGGATAGGCTAGTCCGATGTCCTAATTTCTGAATGTCAACACCAGTGACTAAAATCGTCCCATTTTACGGGAGTATTTTTTCTCTTTGCGGTCATCCGCTTTAGGGACCCCTTTAATGTTGCATAACATTTTTTATTTATGGATGGATTTTCAAAATTCAAACAGCACATGTCTTAAGAGTTTGCTTTAGTTTTCGATATTTTTTTTTTACTTAAAAAGGAAGTTTCTCATGGGCATTGCTAGTTAATCTCAATTCCAATTCACCACATAATGAAAAAAAATAATGTTCCATAACCCTTTGTTTCCCTAAAGGGAAAACACTGACTAATGTTGATTTCGCATAAAGAAAAACTCTCAATGGCCCTACAAAAAAAAACTTGGTATTCAATGTCTACATGACCTTCACATGAAACAGCTGTAAAAATGTAAGCCAAAGCACAATTCCGAAAAAATATGCAATATTGTTAATACAGGCCTTGGGTCAAAACATAGGAGGGTTTGCTTATTTCAATGTCCGTACATTTTCATTTTGAAAATGGACTGACAACAATCATACCTAAAAACAGAAATGTTCACAATACCTTACATAACAAAGGATGCCACTCACCTCTAATGCCAAAAATGCAATCCGTGAGTAGAATGGATGACTTCTTAGTAAGTCTTCCAGCCTTAAAAGACCAACATAAGAACGCAGAGTCATCTTCCTCATGCAATATGTATGGAAATCAAACTGGTCCTCAATAATTTCAAGGAAATGCTGTAAAAGGAGACCAAAGGTGCACAATGTGAAAAATCCAGTAATTCAAACAGAGAGCTCAGTTTCTAGCACTGTGAAACTATGCACAATGGTAGAAATATATAAAGCTGAAATGCGTTTCAATTTTAGAACACCGACACGCATTATAGGTCATTTAGTGCTGGGAGATAATGTGACGACAGTTTGAGTAAACATTTATATAAAAAAAAAATGAACAGAAGTGGGCCCTTCCAGAGGTGCCATTCAAACACCCGCTAAGAAGGAATATTTGCATAATGTAGTTATCCATTTAAAACAACAAATATACAAAGTGAAATATGTCAAATTTTTACCTCAGCTTCTCATTTAGAAAAAGAAGAAAAATAAAGACAAAGCTTTCATATTAACCCTTAAGCAACCATAAGGATAGGAATTTTACATTCTTAAATGACCGGTGCAAGGGAAGTAACTTATTTTTTTCACTGACTAACTTTATTTAAAAAATCATATAAAATGAACTATTAGTGATATTGTGAAATAAAAATCAGAATAAAACAGAGATATGAATGTTCTTTCAAATGATACCAAACACTAGGGCATGTATTATTTTGTTGTAACGCAAAAAAAAAAAAAAAGAATTAAGTAAGAAAAAAAAATAAAAGTTAGAAAAACGAAAAAAAAAGAAGTGTTCTTTTCGTAATTTCTTGCTTATTTTTTCATGAAATCTGGCAAAGCAGAGTTCATCACAAAGATGAACTGAACACTGCGGACAGCCAAAAATTGTCTCTGGTCTTTCTTCATCCATCAATAAGTTTAAGAAATTAAACGCAGATTTGGAGTCAAAATTAACGTCGAACTGAAAAAATTATAGAAACGAAAGTAAAAGGGGTAGAAACAAACAGGAAACGGCAAAATGAGCGGTAATTTAATATCTACACTTCCGGATAGAGATACGGCACATGAAGAACTCTTTTTGTTGTTAAAATAGAGAATTACGGCACCGCTCCTTCACCAGTGTTACCGGGGCGATCTTGGGCGATACAGTCGTTTACGGTCTAGGGCGAACTGTGGCAACGCGGTTATTTAAGGGTTAAATCCTAAATTAAAAGTGAACAAGAAGTAGACCATACTGCAATTTTGCGCAGTTTCCTTTACTATGTTTCCATGAAGATCCATAAAGATATAATGCTGATCTTAAAGCTGAAAAGCCCACTCACCCTGTTGATCTCATGGCACTTTTTCAAAGACTCTCCCCATTTGCCCATTCTCTTGTAAGCAAAGGCACACTCAGTCTGGAACCACATACACTGCATCTCATTCAGATTTTCCACTGCAGACACACCCTCCTTCATAAAATAAACAGATTGAAAAAAAACCCAACCCAATAAATGAGATGCAGAATTTGTCATAATACAGCTACAAAGTTCTATGATGAAATGTGAGGTAACATTTTCTCTCTTGAGCAGACTTTAAAAAATCTTAGCAAATTCATTCAAAATGTAAACAAGGCGACATTAACAAAATCATATTTTGAGACACTATGATACAAAGTCTAATGTACATTCCAAATTTGTATGACTACTCACTCTTGTAAACTTTGAACACATATCAGCAGACTGTTGCAACATATTTGCTCTCAACATGTATTTGGCACATTTTGAGTTGATGTAGCGGTCAGCAGTGTCAAGAGATTGAGCTTCATCCACAAGCTGGACAGCTGCATCAATATCACCAGCATGCTAAGGATGATTAAAAAAAATAGAGTAAAGCTTTAATTGATGAGGAAAAACATGAAAACAAACGATACCAACATTACAAACAATCTAGCAATGCCTATCGCTCCCGAATCTGTGGTATCAAAAACAGACTGCGAATCGGGACGCCTGATCGCATAGTGCATATTTTTAGAAATGCATTAAGCACGTAAAAACTAGGAATTGGAAATTAATGAAACATGAAATTGATTCTTGAATGAGAAAAAAAGATCACGAGGCGTAATCTAATGACCGGTTGGCTCGGGACAGGTCAGGGATAGTCCACGTAGAACAGTCGCCTCTTCAGCTTTGTTATTTATTCGAGGGGTTGATTCGCAATATTCGCTTTACTTCTGATTTACTGTTTTGGCCATGGACATGACTTTTAAAGTAAGTTATGACTTAGTAAGTCCATGTACTTAACTTTTGATAATAATATCAGATCTTGATCAAAGAAGTAGCACAAAACACTATTCTATGACCGCTGTGTATGACTCCTGGATAGGCTAGTCTGATCCGAAACAATAGACCACATTGTTTTTGAGTGCACACCCCTCCAAGACCTCCGTACACAATACCTACCAACAAGACCCGACATTGCAAATACTCTCTATGGAGACAAAGAGCAACTCACTAACACTAGCAAATTCTTCGCCATGATTTTAGGCCGAAGGGCACACGCCCAACAGGCTGCTGGATCGCAATGATGATGATAGGCTAGTCTGATGTCCTAGTTTCCGAGTGTCAACACCAGCGACTTAGTCGTCCCATATTTTGAGAAAATGTTCATCTTTAAGTCATCCACTTTTAAGGCCCTTTTAAAGTCACATAACTTTTTTATCTATGGATGCATTTGCAATTGCCTTAGTATTAAGCACTAGCGTAACCAAGATTTGTTTACTTGAAAAGAAAGATTTTCATGGGAATTGTTGGACAATCTCCATAAAAAGACTACGAAAAGAACACAAGGCTGTCTCAGGTACATCTTACTGAACACAATGGTCTAAAAACCCCTCAAAACCACAAAAAACTAACACTTAAAGCTTGATCAGGATATACCAATACTGCTTATTAATCTCTTGCTTACCTTATATAATTTTGCCTTGAGGACATAGAGCTCAATGAGTAAGGGGGTATGCTCAATGCTAAGGTTAATGTACTCAAAAGCTTTTTTCTCATCATTCAGATAATCAAAATGTTGTGCCAAGAAGTAGTATGTCCACAACAAAGCTGTTGCTGGTTCCACATCACCTATGATGGAAAATAAAAAGGTTCTAGTTTGGGTTGGGTCCTGCATAAAACTGACTGACATGCATTAGAGCCGAGCTAATCCACCACAATAGACTAATTTTTTTGGTTTGGTTTATCAGAACACATGCATAAACAAAAAAGACATAAGTCAATTGAGCACAACAGATTCAGTCTAGTCAGTGTAAAAATGTGACAAAGAGAAAAAAGAAAAAGAAAGAAGACAAAAGGAGTACTGAATGCCCAATGAATGCGAGCAACAAAGCAAAGTTGCTATATCACAGGTACATGAAAGCATGTTTCAAATCCAGTTTTCAAAATCAAATCTCGAGGGAAATTGAGGAAAGGAACATGAATTTGTTAATCCTACTCTAAAATGTGAGTGTGATGAGGGCAAAAAAGCCAACATGGTTAATTGGGCAGCATCGCTGGCACTGCAAACAACCAAAGTCATATGAATACACTGCAAACCTTACCTTCACTATCAAATCGGCCACTGTCCTTCAGACTTTTCACATATGAGAGAACCAATTCCTCAACTATGTCGACCTGAGCCAAATAAAAAAATATGTATTAAATGTGAAAACTGTTTCTCTAAACTTATTATCACTAACAAATGTGTAGTATAAAATGCTTACACAATGACATCTAACGTTAAATTCATCTCCTCTTCAAATTACAACAGTGGTTCAACCTTTATGTAAACAAAAAACAAAACCAGTGAGTGAATTTCTAATATATCCAAGAAGTTAATAAAAATAAACGTCTCACCTTCTGCTTATCAGAGTAAACAGACTTGATGGCCACAAAGGATGGAGGGACTCCTTTCCTCAGAACTTTTTTCAAGTACTGATCAATCAACCCCTTGAAGACATCTCCTACAAAGGGGGACAAGTGGAAATAAAAAATAAAATTAGGAAAGTATGTACACTTAAGACCCAACAATTTTAGTAACAGAATGATAAGAATCTGATACCGACCCATTTAAAGAGGATAAGATTAGTCCATTGCCAGTTCTCCCTAAAATTGGTGGACAACAGATGTCAAATATAAGTCAATCCCTCCTATGCATCATTGTATTACCCATTCATAACATTGAAATCGTAACAACACACTAAGGCTATCAAAGAAATTTCACCTGTCATCACTGCAATGACATGCCATGAATCGATTAAGGACCAGTGTGAATATTATTGCATATCATGCATGCAGTGCTGACCGCTTTACCTGCACTATTGGGCCATAAAATACAGGGACATGCTCTGCATTGCATGAGGGTACGACTTTTTTTTTGTTGCCATGCGTCACAAAAATGTGGTGTGTCCGATAAGTGAGCAGTTGATATAGTGAAAAATATTTGTTAACAAATCCGTGTCCGAGTGGGATAACTATGACAAATAGAGAGAGATATATCTATTCCCAAGTAAGTCTGCCGTATATCCGAGCAAGTGGATAACAGCCAGTCAACTATTATAAATACTAACAAAAGTAGACACCAGATGCATCCGCAAACCACCTGCTTGAAAAGTTTGGATGAACGAAACAAAAGACTGCACTTATGTAGAATTCACCCCTGCTCCAAATTCCGGACAGTAACTAAATAATGTAAACACTGGTAATGCTCCTAGGTTAACCCTCACTGCTATTGAAATCTGGGTGTGTGGTAGAGACTCAAATAATTTCTGAAAACAGAGACTTGCAGTCATATGCAATTCAATCTAATATTTATAGATTGAGCCAACTGATTTAATTCTAACTAATGGGTGAAAAGAAACTAACATGTTCCATTTAAGTAGACAGAAGACACATGATTACTTCCATCCATTCCACTACAGTGAGTTAA
>JAUELH010064269.1:0-12711 GCA_031471375.1 Hermissenda crassicornis | reverse complement strand
CCCCCCCCCCCCCCTATCGGAACTGGTCTGAACCTATTTGAGTTTTTTCACTATATTTTGAAAATTCTAAAACGCAATGAATCGAAACGAAACGGCATTCAACTTGTCTTCAGTTCTTAAATCAATGCAAACTAAATTGCGCTGTGCTGGCGGATAAAGTGAGAGGACAGGCTTAGCTAAAACTAAAAGAGTGAACAGAAGTAGACCCTACCAGAGGTGTCGGGTGATAAGAAGAGTTTGTGTATGTTGTGAACAGTGCACACCAACATCAATAGATCATAATATATATAGTGCCAAGAAATAGTAAGATGAAAGAATTAGTTCAAAGTAAACCTTACCAGAGGCCCCCGCCAACCACATGCTGACAATGAGAGTAAGTCAAAGTTAAACAGATGACGTTAAAGTTAAAGTTAAATCCATTCCCACCCTTTAAAATGAGCGAGTGAAACAGAGAAATACAATCACATGTTTTGTTTTTTTTAAACACAAACAGAAAAATATGTATAGATATACATGTATACATATATAATGGATAAGTAGTATGCAAAAATTCAAACCACATATTATAGAGCTCTTTCAAAAACAGAATCTGCAACAGAGGGAATCTGATGGTAGATGATATAAAAGAATGAATACAATCTTAGAGTTAGAGCACTGTGAGGAACTTTCATTGATCCATAAATGTATCATAGTCACTGGGATTGTGGTAGTTGTAGCTGTGTGGACTGTACACAAAGATTTGTGGGACAATATCTTGACCTGAGAAATTGTTGCGTAAGAGGATATCAACACAATACAGGTCATGCAGTGCTAGGAATTATTCAGAGAACAGGATGACTTAAAAGAACGAATAAAGGTAGACCCTACCAGAGGCACCCTTTCAACCACTTGCTTCGTAGGCTATTCCCACAAAGATTTATTATGAACTAAAAATAAAATGAATTATCGGTGAATGTGGAAACAAAGGACAATTTTCATTTTGTAAATCTTTTATGTGAAATATCATCATATGTACACATATCACCATCCATCAACATTGTCAACCGACCATCTGGCTTACTCTGTCATTCCTATACACAGATCCATCTCAAGAACTAAACAGTCCCAAGATTTTGAGAACATGTTAACTTTACCTCTGCAAAAAAGTTCAAATTTTGCTTGCTTTCAAATACGATAGTTCAGTCCCATTTTTATTATTTTTATTAGAAAATGTTCTTTTTACTCTTACCGAATTCACAGAACAAGCATTCTTTATTTAGACAAACTGTAGACCCCTCTGACCAAATGATGATATCTCAGTCTCAGTTTTCTTTCAAACTTTTATCCCTTTACATCGAGTCATACGATTTACACTGCATCAAGATAGTGATATAAGTGAATTGCTGCTGATGGCATACTCAGATTCATTTTTCATGCATGGTATATATATATATATATATATATAAATCTAACTGGGACATTAACACAGACCGCAGATCTTCTAATTTCTAGTTAGGAAGCTACAAACTCGAGAGGTCACCTTTTTCCTGGTGTCAGTCAGCAACACTCATACACAATCACAATCACAATCACATCATACCATTACCATGGCCATAGCATTGACTCACTGTCACCACACAGAAAAACTGCTGTTTGCTCGTCTTTGTCATAACTCCTGAGACTTTCAACAGTTTTCCATACTATAGTAACAAATCAATCATTGGAATTACAACGCCGCAAAAGAAACAAAACCCATTCAAAGCAGTAAAATAAATGGCACAGTAGTAGTTTGAGGTGAAGACAACAAAACAGAACAATAGTATAGTTATATATCGTTATCATATATTTGATCCATAGGTATAAAAAAAAAGATGGTTTCTTATTTAACAGATTTGTAGAAAATTCCCCTGTGTTTCGGGAAAGACAAAAAAAATGATGGACAATTAAAATATTCAGCTTTAACACAAAAACAGCTTGTATAAAAACAATAAACCCTGGTAACATTAACATGCTTGTCTATTGTAAAAAATAAAATGTGACACAATATAGATAGATCATATATATATATATAATGCCATGATATCAAGCCAAAGGGCACAGGCCCAACAGGCTGCTGGTCCGCAATGGTGATGATAGTGCTGGGAAACAGTAGATGACAGGATCAGTCAAAAGATCAAATAATTGAATCTCTGGTGTTTATACATAAACTATAACATAGTGGTAAAGTCTTGTGTTGAACATAAAGAGACTATCAAGTACTAACTAATGCAGTAGTATAATAATAGGTTTAATAATCGATGCTGTTCGTTTGTTTTATCAGTTGTTGCAAAGAGAGTGCTTCTACACAATAATTTAGTGCTGTGAAATTATAAGATGATGGCTTTAGTTAATAGAGTGTGAACAGAAGTAGATAGACCCTACTGTGAGTACTAGAGGCACCATCCAACCACCTGCTATCAAGTTTTGGTGAATATCCAATTTGTTGGTGTAAAGACACAACAACTGCAGTGGTGCACAAATAAGTGGATGAAAGGATCCAGACAGATTTTTTGCTTGTATTTTATATTGTAAAGAGAGCTTGGAACATGAGGCGCTGGGAAGTAGTAACATTGGGTTCAGAACAGAAGTAGACCCTACCAGTCGCATCCTCTAACTGACATTAGTTAATGGGAGAACGTAAACACAAATGTTTGTCGCAGAACGAGACAATTCTCACAAAATGTCAGTGAAGTTTTTTTCAGACTGTGCATAGCAATAGCGTATAAAGCCGAAAAAATATTTTTAAAACTTAGTTTGCTTGTTTGTTAAGAGAGCACATTGACACAGTTAGGTCATATATTATATCATGCTGGGAAACAGTCAGATAACAGGTCAAGTTAAAAGAGTGAGCAGGTGAAAATTTCCCTATCAAAATGAGAGAGAGAGAGAGAGAGGGTGAGAGAGGGAGGGAAAAAGAGAGAGAGATAGAAACAGAGAGAGAGAGCAATAACGAAAGAACATTGCTGAGAAAATGTTACCAGTTCCGCCTTTTAATAGTAAAAATGTAATAAAAATTGAGCCATTTTCTATTTGCCTCAGCATCGAATGAGCCTTTTCTTCTAAGCCAATTTGATTGATTGGATACATGTATCAATAAACTGCGACAGGCTGATTGCCTTCATTGACTATCTGACTATCTCTGCTCTGATTACATTCAGAGGTTAATATCCCCCAAAAATGTCAAAGATCTCTATCCTTTATTATTAGTACCATAATAACTACATTGATTGCAATTGCTTAGCAACACCATTATCATTAAGTTTATTTTTGTTGCTTTGCTTGTTTTGTTGTGAACATAGCAAATCAACACATTTAGGTCATATGTTGATGGGAAACGTCAGAGGACAGGTAAAGTTAAAAGTAAAAGGGTAAGCAGAGAAGTAGATTTTTGCTGAAAACGAAAGGCAAGTGATGTAATATAACAATACAATAATATCAATATATGTTAAAATATGACACTTAACAGACAGAAGATTTACAAAAAAAATATATAAATCAACTGCCACAAAAGGGTACAAACACAGACAGTATAATAACAATGGCCACCATACCCCTAACTATACACTGTGATCCCTATCGGAATTACATTAATAAATGAATCGGTTGGTTGGGTGATCATGATGACAGGGTTGAAAATGTTTGCTGGAAGGAAGTAGATCAACATGTAATTGTTAGGCGGCACAGTGCTGGGATCAAGTATTTAAAACAGTGTGAGCTCAAGCAGGACTGTACAAGAGGCAGCCTCCAACTCCAGCCACATAATTATAATAATAATAACAAAGACATGACAATGACAAGTTAAAATCTTCAGCACATTAAAATAAAGACGTTCATTTAAAGTCAACACTGTGATAGTACCAATACCAATAAAATATTGAGTGAGTAATAAAATCAAGGGTTAGCTATAAAATGGTTTGTGATGACTCATAACAGACATCTTGATGAAAATTCTATCTATTATATATACATAAATCATTAACAACACAGTTGACAGTGTAACAAAAATGTTCATCCTAGTTTTATAAAATAGCATTGCTACCATACATTGTCACAATCTACATTACCTGCCTAACGTCAGGTAAAAGTTCATCCAGAGGATTCGAGGGTGCCAAAATATCATAAAATATCTTTTTAAAATTATATACAGGTGGTTTTGAAAATGCCCTTATTCAAGTACCAAGTTTTATCGTTATCAAGAAAACGATTTTCGCCTTCTTTTGGTTAATTGTTATTTTGCGTTTTTTTGGTGTTATGTTTTCTCACTTTTGTTTTTAACATATTTTCCACACTGCCATTCATTTCATGGGATGTTGATTGGTTCAGCCTGTAAAACTTGCTGTATAAATCCAACCCACTGCCCCGTGACTCTATATTACACAGACGGTGAGGGAGGAGGGCCTTGGTGAAAGTATCCAGGACTTGGCGTGGAGTGGGACGGGGAGGGATGGTGCTGATATGGTTGGGGCGTCGACGGATTAGACGAAGATGGGGTTGCTGAAGTGGCCATCTGTCCCCCAGACGAAGGCCTCATTGTCTGACTGAAACTGGTGTTGGTGGTCATGGCAGGGCGGTTAGTGGAGGAAGAAGCCGGTTGGCTGGGTCTGATGGCTGATGAAGTAGGCGGAGGTTGAGGTTGGGAAGAGGTTTGAAACTGGGCAGGGTTGGTGTAGGGCGTGTTGAAACTGTGATGCACGTTGGGATTGTGCACATTGGGGGATTGCATTCCGGGACCGCAGGAGTTGGAGTCATGTTGAGGACTTCTGTAGAATTCATTGCTGTTGTTGTAAGGATTGGTGGTGGAGGGATACGGTGGAGGTGGTTTCGGTTTGGCAGCAGTGTAGGGAGGGGGTGGAAGAGCAGAGGGGTGCTGTTGGGTGAGCAACTGCTGTAGGTTTTGGCCGGAACTGGGCGGTTGATGATGTTGCGGTGGTGGTGGGTGGTGAGAATGGGGTTGGTGTTGCTGGAACTGATGCCTCTGCTGATGCTGTTGTTGCTGTTGGACCCCTTGAGCATAATGCATTGGCATTTGCTGTCTTTGAGAATGCTGTTTCAGATGGTCTTGTTGCTGTTGATTTTGCTGTGAAGCATGAGAAGAAAGGGTGACATGTGGTGAACCACCTCCAGAGTATGGAAGACGGGGACTTTGTTGGTAATCCATTGACTGTGTCCCTGAATACGAGGGTGAGGCAATATTGTACTGGGACAGTAGCGTGTCAACAATGTCCTCACACTGTCCTTGAGGTACAGTTGGATGCGACTGTTGTGCATTATGCTGCGTTTGCATAGCATGGTGTGCTTGCATATGGTGACCCGTACTTGAATGCGGTGGCGTGTTGCGCTGACCTGCCATGGCATGCTGTGCTTGGGGTACATTGTGTTGCCCTTGCATACCCTGTTGGTTCACAGTGTGTGGTAATTGCATTACTTGTGATGTCTTGTGTTGTGGCAATCCTTGCTGTGGTGTGTTGTGTTGTGGCAATCCTTGCTGTGGTGTGTTATGTTTTTGCATTCCTTGCTGTGGTGTCTTGTGTTGTGGCAATCCTTGCTGTGGTGTCTTGTGTTGTGGCAATCCTTTCTGTGGTGTGTTGTGTTGTGGCAGTCCTTGCTGTGGTGTGTTATGTTTTTGCATTCCTTGCTGTGGTGTGTTGTGTTGTGGCAATCCTTGCTGTGGTGTGTTGTGTTGTGGCAGTCCTTGCTGTGGTGTGTTATGTTTTTGCATTCCTTGCTGTGGTGTGTTGTGTTGTGGCAATCCTTGCTGTGGTGTGTTGTGTTGTGGCAATCCTTGCTGCGGTGTGTTGTGTTTTTGCATTCCTTGCTGCGGTATGTTATGCGGTGTCTGCATTGTTTGCTGAGGAGATGCATGCTGTCCTTGCATTGCATAAGGTGGTCTTTGTTGCATTGCCTGCTGTGCTGTCCCGTGTTGCTGAGTGGGCTGAGAGTGAGGGAAGTTTGGACTAGAGTTGGTTGACTGATACATAAACTGTTGGCTTTGTGCCATATGTTGAGGAGAAGACATATTTTTACGGGAATGGGAAGGGGGTGCTGACATCGGACCAGGGTTTACAAATTGATGGCTCTCCTTATTGCCACCTGCAAAGTTTTGGTCTTGATTGGTATGCGGTACAATATTACTTTGTGGGGCTTGCAAGGGTGGGGGAAATCGTGGACTGGCATTGGACGTGGGAAGGAAATTCTGTGCATGAGGAGGACCTGGGGACATGACTTGGGTGCTGTGAGGGCTCGGCGATGCAATTGGACTGTCCCTGGACCCAAACTGAGATGGAGAATAAAACAATGGGCTGCCTTGGTCCCTGAAATTTGTGGCCGGAGATCTTTGCTGGTTTTGGACCGTGTGTTCAGGCAGGACAGTGCTAGTGCTTGCCATGGGCGACATTGGCCATGGTGGTCCCATTTCACCCCCTGCCAGCTGCTGCGGAGTGTGATGTTGTTGCTGTTGTTGCTGCTGATGATGCCCGAAACTGGAGTCAAGACTACTCTTCTGATTTCCCTCAGAATTGACACAACCAATTCCACCTGAATTTGACTCTGACCCATTACCAGATTGTAATGAGTCACCCTCAGATGAACTCTCCTGACTTCCAGCTTTCTCCAACGTTGCCGATTTTCGGCGCCTCATTGGAAGTTGCCCATCCTTGTAGCATTTTTCAGGGGGAAATGGGACAGTTTCTCCTCTCTTGGTATGACCCTTTCGGTGTGCCTGAAAAGACCCAGAGTGTGCAAAGCTGTACCTACAAATCTCGCAGGTGTATGGCCTTTCCCCTGTATGGGTCCTTTCGTGTGACTTTAACTCCTGACCGGTGATGAACCCTTTCCCGCAGTAGGAACAGAACTTGTCCTTCAAGTTGTTATGCCTCCGCATATGCATCAGGTACGAGCACTTTGAAGATAGAACACTTTTGCATCGAGCGCAGGGATACTTCCCTTTGTTGCCATCTAGCAACTGCTCTGAACTGTTCTCCTCCTTCTGATTCCCATTCCCTGAGTCTTCCTCAGGCATGAGTGCTCCTATTCCTGGATCTAGCCTGCTATCCACATGCTCAAAATCCTTTTCAGAACAAACAGCAGAATTGGTTTCAAGAGAGACATCACATTTTTCACTGCCAAGCATTTTTTCAACTTCAAGTCTTTTTTCACTCACAATCACACCAGCTATGCTAGAAAACTGCGTGGTGAAGGCGGAAGTACCTGAAGTAACAGAGACTGAACTCATTTTACATCCCAATTCTTTGTTCTCTATTGAAGTTGACACCGCAATGTCTCTGCCCATATCTTTCTCCTCTTGAGCTGGTTTTGTACCAGGCGTGCTTTGAAGACCGATATCTTCATCCAGTTTGCAATCCTCCTCATCCGTACTTTCTTGGTCCAACCATGCCAAATCCATGCATATACCAGCAACATTCTTTCCAGCTGCCAGTTTCTTTCTAGCTCTCATTCGTCGAACTTTCTTAACTTGCCGTCTGGTTTCCCTCTCCTCCACCGTGTTGATGGGGTTCGGACTTTCTGGCATGGTCTCATACAGCAGTCCGTCTTTGACTTCCTTCCTCTCGACTGACCGCTTCCTAGATTTCTTCTTTCGCACTTTCACCTCCATGTTTTCATGTGCTCCAGCATGTTCCTCAGTCTCCGTTGCTGGGTGAGATATACTATCCTCCTCCTCCAGCTTGGTAATGAACGAATCTGCTCGCTGCTTATACTCACTCTCGTTACCTGTCAAATAAATGATATAAAAATGCATGAGACAATATCAATGCAGTGAACAGTTTATTTGCCAATCATTGAAATTTGAAATACAGTAGGAACTTGATTTTAATACAGTGAAACAGAAAAGCAGTAGTAAATTACTGAAGTGACTGTCAGTATTGTTTCACCCATAGAAATAAGATACTTGCCCCTCATTTCATTTGACATTTTCATGCACAATGAGTGCCTGTTACCAGAAAAGTACAAATTCAAATTTCTAAAACAAATTGTCACTTAAATATAAACTCAATTTTACTTTTTCTAATTTTAATTCTAACACTAAAATATAGCAGTTTTTTTGTTTTTTTTGTTTCAGTACTTAAACTTTACTTTTTCATTGGTAATGAAAAACAATTAAACAAACCCCCCAAAAACATTTCAACCAGAAGACAGAAAGAGAAAGAGCACCTCGAGTGCATGCAAACTCACCGTCATTGTATTCAAGATCCACATTGTGTACTTTTTTTATGTGGACAGTCAGGTGGTGTTTCTGGGAGTATTTCTTCCCACAGCTATTGCATTGGAAGCCAAAGTTTGGGTTGTCATGTTTCTTCAGGTGACGGTAGATGCTGGTCAAACTGTATGTGTTGCCGCAAATCTTGCACTGGCCTAATTTTTTCCCATCCACCACACAGATCTGTGGACAAGGTGTTCAAGGGAAGACATTATCTTACTTATGATAATAACAGCATTGCACAGCTTTAAAGGTATTGACAACTTAGTGCAACTGTCCTCACCCTTGTCATACCTTTACACTGGTGTCAATACAACAAAGAAATTGGTGGGTACAGTCATCACCACCTGAAAACACACCTTGGAAAAACCTTCTTCGCATTGTAACTCACAACTTTCACAGAACCAAATTTTTTCGATTTATAATGTCCCTCTTACACTTATATATAATAACCCTGTCTTTTTTACTGAATTATATGAAACAAAACAACATGTGAAAAGAATTTCTCACGCAATAGAGCGCACCTGATTCAAAACTTGGTTAACTGACAGGTTATTGGCATCTCAATGTCCACTTAAAAGCACACATCCCATCAATGAATTGCCTTACAGTACAATAGACCACATCACACCTTGGTGGTCTGTCCAACAAAACCCAAGCACAGGTGCTGCTTTACGTTAATAAGAACATTGAGCAACCTAAGTGTAAGCAAGCCACACCAAAGCATGATGCAATATTAAGTCATAGATGGCACAGACAAGCACCAAGTGTGGAGAAAGAGTAACACCCATCATCATGCTTTGTAGTTATTATAAATCACTTGTAATTGTAAAATGGATTGCTTTTTTTCAGTAAATCACCGTTTATATTGTTATTGACACCACCATCTATGCATCCTACTTACTGGGGAAAGTCTGAGATCAAACACCATTTGGAAACAAGGGCTCTGGTTCACTCACTTGTAAATATATGGATACCTTGCACTCACTCATACAATAGCATTTCGATGGCAAGCTACATTATGTTTACATTCAAATATATCCAATCAACAGCTTGTTTATGGCAATTTGAGCTGGGTTTTTTATTCCAGAACCCTCTTTGTCACCTACCAGAGTTCATTTTGCAATGATGGCCAAAAAGTAAGATAATCATGTTATAATGACATTAAATGTCAAGTGAAGAATTCTTATTAAGCTTTTCAGTTAAAACATATATTTCTCAAACTACAGATAAGAACTTTTTTGCTTGTACCACATAGAGAAAACCATGGTGTTTTTTTTATTACTACCCTTATTATCATGATCATCAAAACAATAAATCAAGTACCTATTATCATTAATTCATTATCATCATTAACATTGTTACTTTTATCATTATTACTTTTTAGATAATCATCACAAATTCATTTCGAAAGTTGGAAGGGGAATCAGAATGTAAACCTATCCCAAAAAATATTTCCCCCAACCTACCTCGTACAAATGACGCCTCGAATTCATCACACATTTTTCTGCCGTCTTTCTAACATCACTTGAACCGCCTCCTTTGCTCTTCATGTCCTTGCATACCATTTCAGCCTCCTCCAAAGTGGGTCCTGATCTAAAAATTTCCTCATTGCCCGCAGTACTTTTGTCGTCCCTCAGAGGGAAAATCCCACCCTCCTCTTGGTGATGGTGCATCGGCGGTGGGAGTGGTTGCGGTGGCAGTTGTTGCGGTGGCAGTGGTAGTGGTTGCGGTGGCAGTGGTTGCGGTGGCAGTGGTTGCGATGGCAGCGGTTGCGGCGGCAGTGGTTGCAGTTGCGGGGGAGGTGGTGGTGGATGTGGTGGTGGCTGTGGCAGCGACTGTGGGTGGAAATTCACACCATCCAAACCAGAGCCCTCTGGGAGATTGAGGGCTGGAGTGTTGGGCGCCAATCCACCAACGTCTGCAGCGTCCAAGTTGACAGAGCACACCAAGTTACCGTTGTCATGATGGACCGACACAGACTCGGGCATCCCATCATCGTAGGGGACATCAGACAGAAGCATGCTGGATGATATATTCTCCATCTCCTGCTGCAGCTTGCTCTCTAGGAAAGAGATGTCTTGCTGACCTAGCCCTGGCAGGTTGTAGCTGGTCCCTTCCAGGTTAGAGGTTTCACGGAGAAATCCTTGTAGGAGACGGGCATTTTCAGACTCGTGGTCGACAGAAAGATGTCCACGTTCATTCTGATTGAACAAGACTTCCTGTCCACTGCCCATGACATCCTGATCTAGTCGTTGAGATTGCATCTGAGTGAAGAAAACAGTTCAGGTTTAAAAATTTTTTTCTATTTATTTATCAGTGGTTTCCAAACATATTAGGGTGTTCCATATAGAAATTTGATTAGATCGCCATTTTACTAGACTTGACTTACACAAATTTGCTACTTTTCTAGATAAAGTCTGTCCAACACAAAATGTTTTTTATTTTACACAAATAAATTTTGCAAATATGCACCGTTTTTAACCAAATTTTGTCAGGGATCTTATCTGAAATACGCCTGAAAAATGATGCATGAAAACTTTCTCTTTGTCAAAACAAATATTTTTTAGAACTTTTACGGTCTTCTTTATGCCTGTGGATGGATGTGGACAAAGCAAGCTGTAGGTATACTGTAGGTATACTCTTTGTTTGGGTTTATTAAGGTTTAAAGTGAACTTGACTCACTGCAGATTGTCTTTTTTATCATTCAGTGGTTTAATAATATATAATAATAATAATAATAATAATAATAAATAGCATTTATATAGCGCACTATCTATACTAGGCAATGCTCAATGCACTTCCAAATTTTTGGGGTTTTTTTAAATTTAATAAAATGCCCTTTGCAACACATGAAGGCGGCACCTCCGATTCATAGTCTGTGTCTGCTAATCAAAGATGAAATATTGCTCGAGTTTGTAAAGTTTCATATCATCCGCATAAAAATGATAGGACAAACATTTCAGAGAGTGGTTGTGTATACATTGTAAAAATGACTCGACCGAGGACAGATCCTTGTGGTACACCATGTTGTAAACACAGTTGAGGTGAAACATGATTATCAATTCAAACTGACTGAGTTCTTTCAGTTAAAAAGCAACTTCTAAACCATTGAAGCGCATCACCCCTAATACCAAACATGATATCAAATCTCTTTATCAGTATGTTATGATCAATAGTATCAAATGCGGCCGATAGGTCTAATAATACATGTTATGCAATTACATGTTCTTTCATGTTTTTACTTTGTTCAATATAATATTGATGTGCTTAGTGTGTTGTTTTGCTTGCAGTTTCCTTTATGGACTGGACTGCTTTCACAACTTCGGAATTAATAGAAAGGGACCAAGACCAATATTCTACTTTAAAATGGCACTAAGGATTAATGATGTATTGGAATAGCTATTCACAGACCACCCTCCCACCCCCCGTACATTATGTGTGTACTTACCCCAACGTTGTAGTCATTGTTGCGCCAAGCTTCATTAGAGGAGAGGTCATTGCCCCAGTTGGTGGACGATGCATTATCAGGCACCCACGACAGATTGGTCATATGGTTCCAAGATGAGGAAGAGGTGTGGGTAGAGGCTGATGACACAGACGGTGGAGGAGTCGGAAGGGAGGGAGAGTTCCAGGCTAAAGATGACGACGAGGCACTCTTGGCTGATGACATTGATGACGGCAATCCTAATGTAACAGCAGGGGGAGGTGTGGGTGCAGAGGGAATCCCAGAGTGATGAGTCTTTAAGTCTGAATGGTACCCGGAACCTTCTTTAGATGATGGCCGCGTTGGACGACCAGGACAAAAGGCTGAGCTTTTCAAACTGGAAGAATCACTGATGGATAATATCGGTCTGGGAGTGACCAAAACTTTGCTGGAGGTGGGGAGGGACAGGTGAGAGGCCTGGGACTGGGACTTAATGGCCTCAGACGTTGGCAAATCTATTCTGTCTGATTTCTCCAGGTGCTTGGTGCAATCAGATGGTAGAAAGAAGCAATTTGTTCCTGGTACCACAAACCCACTCAAAGGGATCATCAACTCCTCCAAACCTGTAGAAAAAATAATAAGAGTAAAGACACAATTACACTTAAGACATTCAAAAACAATTTTAAACAAGCCTCATTCCATTTCTTGTTTCTGTACAAATTCCATTTTTTTCATAATCACACAAAAATTTACAGAATAATTAATGGATACACGCTTCATCAGATCAGAACACAAGAGTGTAAGGGAAAGAGACGGCCATATTTGAAGAAGTGGTCTCTAAACATTTTTAACCATGATATGTGACATCAACTTTTTTTTACAAAGAATAAACATTAAAGCATGATATATAACGAGTGATGTTTGTTGGGTTGTTTTTCTTGTTGATTAAGACAATAGATTTCCTAACAATACACATATGAGGCTGTGCCAAAAGGTCGCCCTATTTTCCAGGCTGAAACACTATTTTACAAAAGTCAAAGCAGAGCCTTCA